>CAJNOL010002077.1:0-28409 GCA_905250125.1 Rotaria sordida | reverse complement strand
ACCATGTAAAAATATTCAAGAAAAAAAATTGACTTCATTTTTGAATCGGTGGCACCTTGATTTTCCACCCCAAAGAAATATAAAATTTCTGAAAACTTCTTAAGTTTGACATTAGAAAGTTTTTACAAGCCTCACTATTTAGTATCAATAAACCCCATTTTTGACGAGCTTTCATTTGATATAAAATTCATTATGTCTTCTATTTGAAATTATAGCGTTACCCCTCTGGAATAATATTTTTTCCAACCGTGTATATATATACTGAAATCTTTAATTTCAAAAATGAAGATTTTTCGACACAGATTTAAGGCTTCCGTCCGGTTCTCGGTATCAGTGTTTTTGAAACCATCGAATTATATAGGGTAGGGCAAGGGTCAGAAAAGAAAACTTACCTGTATATCTCTAGATGATAAACTCAATCTGCATTCATTCAATACGAAGGACTTCAGGCCTTGAAATCGGGCCTGATCCGATCCAACAATATCCCATGACCATCCGCCTCGCACTATCACGGATTATAATTATATATCTTTTACAAAAACAAAAAAAAAACAAAGATCTCTATATCCTATGACTCAACAGATATGTCAGTAATGAAAAGTTTATCATTATCATATTTATGAAATTCAATAGGATAAGACAAATTTCTTATTGAAATAGACAAAATATTTACGAATCAAATTTGTGATGGATATTTCCATCGGTAATCAACCGAAAAAACACAAGATTCTCCGAAGATTTTGTTTCGTCTGTAGAACTTTGTTGAACTGATCATTTTAGTAAAAGAAAAATATTCAAATTTTACTCAATAAATCATTCATGCTAGACCTATCAGCCTACTCGAAAAGTCTTTTTGTAGCAGATTGAACGACCTATTTTGAAATTTTGTGTAAACTGATATTCATACCTTATCTGGAAAAGTACTAAAATCATCTCGAGTTGTTGAAGAAACTCCAAATTTCGAATGTTTATATCGTCGAATTATATCTGATAGAGTAGCAGCGACAAGAAAATATTCTTGTTTAAGACGAAGTTCTTTGCCTTGTTGATACTAAATATTAAAAAAAAAAGATTTTTTTTTTTATTAATTCCATAAAAACATTGAATATTCTTACATTATCATTTGGATAGAGTACTCTTGTAACATTTTCAGCTAAACTTTGTTCACTTACTGCATTAAGATAATCACCGTCATTAACTAAACAAAAGAAAATAAACAGTAAAGAATGATAAAAAAGAAAAACAACAAACAAAATTGAAAATTAAATTTTTGTGCTGCTTTTGCGCTCCATAATCGAAGTGTATTAACAACCTAGAATATTAAAATAAGAGATTTTTTTTTGTTTTTCTTCATACTATTACTAACATTATTATTAAATCCTGGAACTGCTGTATCATAAGGCATAGCCATAATAACCTAAAGATAAATATAATAAAATGAAATTTGATTGTATATCAAAAAACGAACTTTTGTATCAACCCATTTTGGTTTTCCATTTTGTTCAATAACACGACCATATAGATTAACTGGAATTTGATATTCTGGTCGAGGAATTTCCCATGGATTTCCATAACGTAACCTAAATATAATTTTTAAATAGAAAAAAAAAAAAATTTTTTTTTTCTAATTAATCTTATTACCAATCATCAGGTTCTTCACATTGAAAACCATCTTTAATTGTTTGTTGAAATATACCAAATTCATAACTAATCAAATTAGATAAAAAAGAAATTCGATAACAAAAAAAAAAAAGAAAACATTTCTACCGTAATCCATAACCATAACCAGCTATTCCAAGTGTAGCCATTGAATCAAGAAAACAAGCAGCAAGTCGACCAAGACCACCATTACCTAATCCAGCATCATCTTCAAAATCTTCTAATTCTTCAATTGATAAACCAAGCTAAATAAATTAAAAGTTATTAAAAAAATAAAATTCTTCTATGTAATTACTTCATATAAAGCTTCATCTATTTCAGATTCAATTCCAAGATTAACCATCATATTTGATAATGATCGTCCCATATAATATTCTAATGATAAATAATAAACACGTTTTGGATCAGTATCATAATAATGTTGTTGTGTACGAATCCATCGACCAACAAGATGATCACGGACAGTATATGCTGCTGATAAATAATAATCACGATTTGTAGCTACATTACGATCTTTAACAACAGTAAAATGTAAATGACGATTAAAAGTTTTTTTAACAGATGCTACATTTTCAATTAATGGTAAACCACGAATAGATATTTGTTTACGTCGATCTTTATCTGTTAATGGTACTTTAGTTGTTGATTTTGACATAATTTAAATCTAGAATAAAATAGGTACTTATTTTATTTACTACGAAACAAAAATAGAAAATAACAAAGCAATCATTACTTTCTTGTGGCCTTGTATAAAAACAATCGAACGAAAGAAACGAAGAAAAAAAAAAAAAGATCGTACTTTGCACTTGATATATATATATATATATATACGTATAATAAACGGGCCCTTGTCGTTCTTTTATTTCGACGTATGACACGTTTTCTAACAAGTAGTCCTGCACTTAGGAAGTTAAGTATCTAAAAAAAAAAAAAGCGAAGAAAGAAAAAAAAAGAATAATCGTTGACTTATGTTAAAGTGTCATTTATTTACTTTCAATAGATACTTGTAAAACAAAGAATCTGGTTAACAGCTGGAAAGCTTCAAAACTACACTTCTTTATTTTATTATAGAGAATATGATATGATCACTTTCTTTTTTTTTATTGAGACACACCTCCGAGAGAAAGTGTATTGATGTACAAAGGTTAGAATAAGGTTATAAAAGATATGGATTTTGGTTATATAATTTTTTAGATTGATTCTAAAGTTCCATATCTCATGAGCAAAATGTCAGATCAATTCTGTAGCATTCGATCTTCTACTAGATATTTTTCTTTCGATCGAAAATTGAATAACATAATCATAAATCTAGAAGGACAAAAGATAAATGTGAACAATCTATGAGTTTAATCGATGTTCGATCATTGAGAAAATCTCCTAATAAGTTAGAAGCAAAAATTTAATAAATTTCCTCCATTGCCTTAAGCACTAAAAGCTAAATTATGATTCGAGTAGAAAATCTGAATTTTTCAACACCTAGAACACGTACATTTTTGTCGACCGAGATACAGTAACTTGATTGAATGTCCAATAGAAAATAGTAAAAAAAAACAGACTTTAGCAGCTTCCATATCATTGCTGTATTTCCGCCAAAAAATGTTGTAGACAATTGTTTTCTCTATTATTATAAGTAGTCCTAAAAAAACTATGTTTACATGTTCTAGGTACTGAAAAGTTCAGATTTTGATTTTCTGAAGGCACTATCTTTGAGAATCTGATCATAATTCTTATTTCTCTTTATTCTTGTTAGAAACAATTTTTTTCTACTAGAATTACTATTTAACTTCTAACGTGTAAGTCAACGGAAAAATTGAAAACAAATAAAAATTAGTAAATACATCTATCATATTCTGTTGCAAGTAAGCAACTTGTATAATCATTGTATTAGAAAAAGAATTATTCTACTTAATATGTTTTGATCTTTGAAATAATACAAGATTTTTCATTCATTAGATTATTCAAATTTTCAACAAAAATTATATTTGAATATTTTTTTTTAATATTGTAATCTTGCTCTAAGGGGAACTTACTCCCCCCTAAGATATTGATTTTTTTGACAAATTTGTAGAGCAAATGAAACTACATATACCCTAAAATTTTTTCAAAGAACAGTCTCGTTTTGACAGAGTTACGGGTCTCGCAAGTTATATGTCATTTTGGATCCCTAAGAGGGTAAAAAATTTACAAGCTGAATGGAATTTCGTTTTGAAGAAAACTCTTGAAAAAAAAAGTCAAACTTTTCAGCCCATATAGCAAAATGGTACAAATTTGGATCGCATTTGGCAAATTTTCCTATCAAAACATTATTTGCACGTAAAATGCATATGATATTCGGAATCAGCATAGAATATTGAGTCGAATAACATATATTTTACCGAAAAGTCAATTTCGTCAAAATTTTTACCTGTACTCCCTCACAGCTCTTTTTCAAAAAAATTTGTCTATGCTCCTCCAGGTTGTGAAATCTTGATGGAATTGATTTTTCAGTAAAATATATATTATTCGACTCAGTTTTTTATGGTGATTTCGAATATCATATGCATTTTACGTGCAAATAATGTTTTGATAGGAAAATTTGTACCATTTTGCGGTATGGGTTGAAAAGCTCAAATTCTTTTTTCTAGAGTTTTCTTCAAAACGAAATTTCATTCCGCTTAGTGCACTCAAAATTTGATGGCGCGTCTTTTGAGTAAAACAGATTTTTTCTCATAATGTACTATAGACCTGATATCGCAGGCAAGGTTTTTAAAAAATACTATCGGATATGGAAAAATGCATTTAACAGAAAAATCAATGTTTCTCTGGAAATACTTATCCAATCATTGTAAAAATTTCAAAGTATGTAGAATTTTAGCTACTCTATCCAACCATATGAAAATTAGATTAAAATCTTTTATTCGAAATTTTTCACCCTCTAGGGGTCCAAAATGACATATAACTTGCGAGACCCGTAACTCTGTCAAAACGAGGCTGTTCTTTGAAAAAAATTCAGGATATATGCAGTTTCATTTGCTCTACAAACTGGTCAAAAAAATCAATACATTAGGGGGATCCTCCCTTAATAAAATCATTGATCTTAACTAATAAAGATTTTGTTACAAAATGCATAAAATTACAATAGCCGATCAATATATACACACAAAAGAACAACAAAAATTTCAAATAATCAACATATTAAATTACTTTTTCTTAAATTATTTTAAATATTTCTACATAATAAAGAACATTGATTTGTATAGAAAATATCCTCTAATTACCTTTTATTATATGAGATAAAACTAAAAAAAAAAGTCATAAAAATCATTTAATAATTGTAAGCAATCTAGAGAAATAAAAATTTATAGGTTTATTTTTTTCTACTTAACTGTAACGACAATCTAAAAGAGTCACTTATCATCAATATCGATACAACGGTATTTATTGAGCTACGTCATATGGCTAGAATGTAATTATTTCACGTGCTTCGCACAGGTTTTATATAGAAAAGAATGAGCGTGAGAGAAAGATGAGTAGAATAAAGAATACAGAACGAAGTAAGAACGAACGCGAGCGTGTGCAAAAGAACAGAAAAGGGAAGACAATCATTATCATTGCATGAATATGATTAGATATTGTTGTATCATTGATAAAAAAAAGAACAATTACATTAAAAGGAGTGCGATAACCCGTAAGATAGTGATATGATAATCTACACTTTTTTTTGATCGTCTAATTCGCATCCATGTTGAATTTTTGTCGGAATATTTTGTTCGTGTGATCATTCGAATTCATCATATGTTTTTAATTCTGCTCCATTTTGAGTAGATAAATGTATGTCTATTAGCAAAATAACATCATCATCATCAAAAGTAAAAGAACTAGATGAATTACAAAACGTACATCATTCTTATCATTTGATAAATATTTTCATGCATATGTTAAACAATCAAAGTCATTATCGATAACAACTAATTTATAATGATTTTGTTGAATTAAAAATTGACCAATAGGATTATGACAAGTATACTGCATTTGTATATTCAATTTTTGCTTTCAAATATATTTATTTATTTATTTATTAATTTTTATTCATTCTCATACCAACATATTCTAATGTTTTCTTTTTTTAATCATCATTCATAATATATAAGGATGTACGGAAACAAAACTGATCTATTTTTTTTTTTATTCGGCTTTTATCCTATAAGAAGTTATAGTGATAATATAGTTTAGTTTAGATTTCTATTTATGTTTTTTCTTTCCATATAATTGTTCTAAAAATAATCCAAGAAAAACTAATGCTGTTCCAAACATTTGTTGTTTTGTTATTGGATTACCAAAGATAAGTACTGAACAAAGTATAGTAAAAAATTTTCGTGTTGTTGTAAATATTGAACATGTCAATGGGCCAAACCATTCAATAGTAAGAAAGATAAAATTCTAAAATAAATTATAATATTTTTTTTTTCTTTTTGATTCTTAAAATAAATAAATAAACTAAAAATTCATATTGTTTACTTACTTGACCAATAGCACCAGTTAAACCAAGTAAAAATATATTTAAGATAACATGAGGATAAAGTTTAAGAAAACTATATAAACTATAAATTTCACCTGTAATTAATATACCAATAGATGCCCATAAACATGACCAAATATTCATTGAAAACATCATATGATAAGCTTGAACTTTATGTTTATCACGAATTTTATCTTGTATACCACCTGTTAGACCATCAAATACAAGTGAAACAAACTATATTAGAAAAAAATATCAATGATAATCAATTTTCAAATTCATTACAAAACTATTAAGAGTATCATTCCATTCTTAAGAATACATAACGATTTTACATAAAAAGATAGACAAAAAGTTCTTTGAACATTTTGATATATATATAGAAAATACAGTTTGAAATGTTGGTGTATAAGTGAGAACTTGCTGTGTATCCGTACTCTGAACTATTGTAGTCAAAATCAAATATGACTATCTTTTAATTCTTTGAAAAAAGTTATCTGAATAAATTCCAAAAACAATCCTTCAATACCTTCTGATAGAGACAAAAGGTTTTCATCGTTGAAAAGAGGAGATGAAGACGCATCGAATCATAGATTACAGATGTTAATGCCAAATGTATAGAGATTGATATAGTAAATTTTCATGAAAATGTAGCAAAAAACTGGAATTTTCTCGAAAAATCAAATAGAAGCCCACAGAAAAATGTCGTTAACTCCTGAATGTTAGAAGTTAAAAATCTGACCCTTACGCAGTTCGATTCGCGGTTCTGATACACTTCTAAAAATCGAAAATTCCTTGTGGTGACTGAGCACGATACACTGATTTGCCAAAAAAGGCTGTAATATATGATTCGATAGGTCTTCATTTCCTCTTTCCAACAGTGAAAACCGCAGGTTCGTATCTTCTTTCTATCGAAAGTTATTAGAAAAATACTCATTGATCCTCTACGTTGAAATGGATAATAGTACTTTTATGTTCTCATTGATATGATTTATAAGATATTTCAATTCAATCTTGAGTTTCAAGTAGGAAAAGCTTTTTTATCTTGATCCCACATATCTCTAATTCAATCACTAATGCTAATTTTCTTTTCATGATTACTAAAAGTCTCTAGTATCGACGAGGGAATATTTCTAAGTGTCAAACTGCTTTTGAATCGAGATTACGTGCATTAGGTAAATTCTAATAAGCTATGACTTCGCTCTAGTAGCTTATAATTACCTTAGCAGAATGCTGTGACCCAATTCAAAGACAAGTCCTAACAAGACTATTGAACTGAACTCATAGCTTATTGAAATTTACATAATACACATAGTCTCGATTCAAAAGCAATTTGATATTTAAAAACATTTTCTCATGAGATTTTTAAAATATCTAGAGTAAATTCAACCGATTAATGATGAATTTTGAAACTTATTTATTGATTACTTACCAAAAGAAATTCTCCAATACCAATTAAATCACCTGTATTTACTACTTTTGATTCTTTTGGTTTCTTATACATAAATAAAACGACACCTAAAATATTTTAATCAAATATAATTAAAAACAAAATCAAAATTCTTTTACCAAGAACAATTAATAAAACATAAAAATATTTTGTTAATGGATATCGTTTTCTTGCAACTAATACACCCAAAAGCATAACTGGTACAGGTTTAACTGATTTTCCAAGAACCTTGAAATCAAAAAGAAAACATTTTCAAAAATTAATTTATATGATACACAAAAAAAAAAAATTATTTTTTTTTTCGTTCAAATTTTCTACCTGCATCGGATAACTAACAAATTCTAAAGCAAAATTACTTGCAAGCATAGCAAATAAATATGTAAATGATGAAAATGCATACATTATTGATGGTGTTGCATCTTGATGAGTTTTACGTAAAATAAGTATGACTTTCGATACAATTGCATTAAAAATACATTGAAAAAAGACTAATGATAATATATATGTAAATTTATCATGTTGTCCATATGTTCCTTTTACTCTATAAAAAAATATTTACTTTTAGATTTTTACATAAAGATTAATAAAAAAAACCTACATTGATTCTTGAACAATACCAAATAAAAGATAAGCAACAAATATTCCAAGAAAACAAATAAATAATTTCATTGTTTGAGAATTTAATAGAGATTTTACTTTATGATGATGCATTCCAGAATGTTTTATATCTTCATCCATTGTTAAAATAAAATTTAAACTTGTTTATAATTAATTAATACACGTAGTAATAGTAGTAGAAAAAAAGAAAAAAAAAAAAAACTTGTCATAATATCGACTGGAAAGAAGAAGAAGCAATCGAAAACAAGAGGTACTAGGACATCTATAGAAGTAAAAAGGAAAGGTTAATGATAAAGATAAATGGCTGAATAAAATGATTATTTAAATATTTTCACTTATATATTAAAATGTCAACAACGATGGATCAAGTTGTAAAACGAGCTAAAGATAGTTTTGGACAAATGTTTGATAAAAGTTTACATGATCTTGTTCGTGGTATTCGAAATCATAAAGATAATGAAGTATGATTTCAAGAACAAACAAATAATTAAATATTAATATTTTTCTTAAGGCTAAATATATAAATGAAGCTATGGATGAAATTAAACAAGAACTTAAACAAGATAATATAGCAGTCAAAGCAAATGCTGTGAATAAATTAATTTATGTATGCAAAAAAAAAATAGAATTATTCTATTTTTCTTTTTTTTTCTCTATATTCGATCATTTTTCATTTATTTTCCTATATAGCTTCAAATGCTCGGTTATGATATATCATGGAGTGCATTTAATATTATTGAAGTAATGAGTTCGAATAGATTTACTTTTAAAGTAAGAAAATATGATTTTGTATTATAATGAAAAATAGTAATGATTTCGAAAACTAAACATCATTTTTCATTAGTTAAAGTTTACATAATACAATCATAAGAGATTTTATTATGTAAAATTCAAAGATCTTAAATTTACTTCTCTTTATTCATTGAAGGAAAGAAATGAATTATAAAATATTTCAATTTTATATTAGCATACAATAAATATGATATATATATATTGCTAGATCCTTCAAATAAGTCTCATAGAAATTTTGAATTATTATTTTGTAATTCATTTTTGGTATGAACTTTTTAAATTTCAATTGATATGAGCAATGAACTTGAAATAACAAATTCGGACGAATAAGTATGAAGATATGAATGAGATGGTATATAGTCAATATCAAAGATGTACATCGTGGCAGTAGGATTTACAAATCTTACGCTCTAAAACTAAATGAATCTCGTGAGACAGTAATAATAATGATATTCACAATACTTTCATGAAATATTATTATTACAAATGACAATCTCCTGGGATAGAAGTTTAAGATAAATGCTTCATTCTTAGACTGTTATATCAGACCATTAATACATTCGATAGCTTTTAAGAAAAAAGTCTATGACACATATACATCTCATATTTGACAAAGTTTCAAACGAAACATTGTATAATGATTTCAAATATTGGAAAATTTTAAATTCTTCCATTTCGTTAAGATCCTTCCGTCTACTCACAAAAGTTCTCTCATTTAACCATGCCTATTTGAACTGAAATTTTCAAGGATAAGCAGTCATTGTAAGAAAACATTTTTCATAAAAGTTTCAACTTAATATATTGAACTGAACTTCTTACAAAGTGAATCCACACGAAATTGAAATTAATTCATCTAAATTTTTATTAATTTCTTCATGAGTTTCGTTTAACTTGAATAGATTCAGGATTTGATTAGTGCTCATAACCACTTTTATCACTCGGCAGATAATTATAGGTATGGACATATACATAACAACTGTTCACCATGTATTGATTTATTACTAAAAAGTGATTGATATCTATCTTTATAATTTATCTCTTAAGTAATGAATAACAAGATGGTATTAATCTATGTTCTTATCTATTTTATTGCACTGAATGATTGATGATAGATTTATATGAACATAGTTCGATATTAATCTTATAATAATCATATCTTTATTCAATATTTTCTTTCGATCAAAATATAGATTATTAATAAAAAAAAAAAATTTACTAATCAAAGATTCTAATTTATATATAATTTCTTTTTATTTTAGCGAATTGGTTATCTAGCTGCTTCACAATGTTTTTATGATGGAACAGATGTTTTAATGTTAACAACAAATATGATTCGAAAGGTTAATTTGATTTTTTGCTGTTTATACATTGTATTTAATAAAATGAATATTTTTAAGGATTTAAGTAGTACATCAATGTATGAAGCAGGTATTGCTATGAGTGGTCTTTCATGTTTTATAAATAGTGATCTTGCACGTGATTTAGCTAATGATATAATGACGCTTGTAAGAAATAATTGTATTTTTATTTTTATTTATTTAAATAAATTTTTTATAGATGACATCAACAAAACCATATATTCGTAAACGAGCTGTTCTACTTTTATATAAAGTATTTCTTAATAATCCTGATGCTCTTAAACCAGCATTTCCACGTTTAAAAGAAAAACTTGAAGATTCTGATTCAGGTAAATTGATTAAATAAAAAAAAAAAAACAACAGAATTTTAATATTTTATTTTTAGGTGTACAAGCAGCTGCTGTGAATGTTATTTGTGAATTAGCTAGACGTAATCCAAAAAATTATCTTGCTTTAGCTCCAATATTTTTTCGTCTTATGACAACATCAACTAACAATTGGGTGCTTATTAAAATTATTAAATTAGTAAATAAAATTTGTTTAACTTTTTTTTTTGTTTTCAAGTGATTGTTTTTCTTTTGTATTTAGTTTGGTGCATTAACACCATTAGAACCTCGTTTAGGCAAAAAATTAATAGAACCATTGACAAATTTAATTCATAGTACTTCAGCTATGTCTCTTTTATATGAATGTATTAATACTGTGATTGCTGGTAAAATGAAATAAAAAAAAACAAAATAAATTTTAATTTAAGTACATTTTAATTTAAGTTCTTGTTTCAATTTCATCGGGTTTACCAAATCATAATGCTTCAATTCAATTATGTGTACAAAAACTTCGAATACTTATCGAAGATTCAGATCAAAATTGTATGAAATAAATTCATTATATAAAAAAAAAAAAAAAAGTAAATTTTTATATTATTTTTTAGTAAAATATCTTGGTTTACTTGCTATGTCAAAAATCTTACATACACATCCAAAAAGTGTTCAAGCACATAGTGATTTAATAATGCGTTGTCTTGATGATAAAGATGAATCAATACGTTTACGTGCACTTGATCTTCTTTCTGGAATGGTAAGAAAATGAATTATTAACCCTTTACCCCCCCCCCATAGAGGTTCCAGAAGAGCTATTGATGAAACAGCCATTGGAATAGAGTATTGGTGCCTCCAATATGCTAAAAGTACGGTCAGATCGATCAAACGCACACTTGAGTTTTAGGGTAGTTTGCTGAGGGGGAGTAGGGGGATCGATTTGGAAAAAATTTCGTGAACTTTCCGTAATACCGACGGAGTTCGGCCAAAAAACGTCGTAGAGAGCTCGTGGACGTCTTATTTTGTAGAGAACTATTAACTCTATAATTTTACGTAGTTTAAACAAAACTTTATTTTCGGATTGTAGACGGCCAAAAGCTAAGGGTTGATTTTCTGGAAGTTCTTCAGTGACCATTCGATGCTTTACCACATCTTGCCTACCTAATGCTTTTCAAATTTTTGAAACTTATATAATCTACTAGTGGACACTTTCTTTGATGTAAATCACGCAACACGTCGCCAAGATATATATTGTCTAGAGGTAGAAAAAGAATTTTACCAAAAAAATTCCATTTTTTACTTTTTTTGAAAATCATCTATTTTATAAGTTGTATATCTCGGCACTAGCACAGCGAAAAAAATCTTTTTTTTTTACTAGTCGATAGCTCATGAAGTTTACTACAAATAGTGCTCTTAGAGGTTTTGAATTCTATGCTTCCTTTATTTTCTGCAATCGTTCTACAAATAGCCATTCCAGTGACCAAGGGGGGGGGGGGGGTAAAGGGTTAACTAAAAATAATTATGAATTTTTGTTCAGATAACAAGAAAAACTCTAATGGATATCGTACATAAATTAATGGTTCATATGGATAAATCTGAAGGATCACATTATCGAGATGAATTACTTTCAAAAATAATTGAAATATGTAGTCAAAATGATTATCAACATATAACTAATTTTGAATGGTTTATATTTATTTCTTTAATTTTTTTATTAATAAAAAAAAACAAAAATTATTTATTAATATAGGTATATTAGTATATTAGTTGAATTAACTCGTCTTGAAGGTACAAAACATGGTAATCTCATATCTTTACAAATGCTTGATGTAGCTGTTCGTGTTGAATCTATTCGTTCATTTGCTTGTAATCAAATGGTAGAAATTTCTGCACAAAATAAAATCAACAGAAAAAAAAAAAAAATTCTTTTATTTCTATTTTTTTGCAGACAATTCTTCTTGAAAATGCTCATGTTTTTATTCATGGTTCAAATTCTACAACTGTTGCTGAAGTTTTATATGCTGCTGCATGGATTTGTGGTGAATTTTGTTCGTAAGTTAATAACGAAAAAACAAAACTTGTTTTTTCTTTTTTTTTCTCTTATAGTCATTTAAAAGAACCACAAAAAACTCTTGAATCAATGCTTAATACAAAAATTACTCTATTTCCTGGACATATTCAATCTGTTTATTATCAAAATATTTTAAAAATTATAACATATTTAATTCAAACATCAAATAATGATCAAATATTAATTCAACAACTACTTTCATTAACAATTGATAAAATGTCTTTATTTTTATCAAGTGGTGATGTTGAAGCACAAGAACGAGTAGGCGATCATTTGATTTTAATTATTAAATATAACGAAAAGAAATTATTTATTTTAGGCAAGTGTTATTTTACATATTCTTAAAACAATATTAAAATTAATTGAAAAATCTGAATTTAATATTAATGAATTATCAGCATTATTTGATGGTGTTCTTAATCCAGTTGCTGCTAAAGCTCAAAGAAAAGTTGCTGTACCAAATGGGTAAAATAAAAATTTGTTTAATAAATTTTTCTTTTTTTTTTGAATTTGATTATATTCTAGTTTGAATTTGGATGCTTGGATAAATGATCCTCCATCAGATAGTGAAGATGAATCAATAACAACAAGTTCACATTATGATAATAAAGATTTATTTTATGGTGATAATGGAGAAAATTATAATTCATATTCTAGTGAAACATTAAGTTATCAAAAATCGAAAAAATATATTGAACCAACTCCTGAAGAATTAGAAAAACAACGAGAATCAAGAAAACAAAGTGAACAAATGAATCCATTCTATTTAAAAGATTCTAAAAAACCAAAATTAACACAACAGGTATAAGTTATTGACACAAATAAGCTTTTAGTGTTAGTGATTTATTGTGAATATTTCAAATCTTTTGATTAGTTTCTATGTTGATATAAGGAGTACTACGGCTAGAACCCATCGAGTTCAATACTTTGGATCTGAACCAACCCGACGGGTTCTAACTATGGCATTTATTTTAAAAACTACCATTAAAAAAAAGTGCAGTATCCCGACAGCAATAAGCTACGGACTTGAACTGTCTTCAGAATATTCTTAGCTCATTTGAATGCCAATAGTCTAGTTCAATTCTTAAATTTATCTTTAATATTATAGACTGAAACAAATTCGAATACTATAAATGGTAATGATCGTATTGAATCAACATTATCACAAAGAACAAATGCTACTAGTTCACAATTAACATTATCTAATCAATTATATCGTCAAACAAAAATTGATGAAGAAAATCGACGTTTAAAGAAAAAATCAAAAATTGATAGTGAATCATCAAAAAAAGGAAAAAAATCATCGAAAAAATCCGATACAACAATAATTGATGATAATGATGATGATATTTATCCAACTATTAAAGTAACACGTGGTGGTGAATTACCAGAAGATGCTACACAAAGTGGAAATGAAGATAATGATCATGATGAAACTTTTGGAAAAAATAAAAAATATGATCCACATCGAGCACTTAATATTGACTTAAATGAAAAATCTATTCAATCGATTCCTACATCACAACCACCACCACCATTGACATCTCAATTAAAAGAACCAGTTTCTAAACAAGTTGAAACACCTTCTGTATTAACTGAAAAACCAAAAAAATCTAAGAAAAAGAAAATAATTGAAAAACAAGAACAATCATTAACATCGAAATCTAAACACAAACGAGAACGTAGTGATTATAAAGAATTATTATCACCAGTTGATGAAGAAGAAAATCGTCCAACTTCTACACCTCCACCTTCTGCTACTGCAGAAAAACCAAAGAAAAAGAAAACTAAAGAAAAAAAACCATCATCATCAGAAACAACAGTAGATACAAATACTTCTGCGGCACTCCTATTGGACATTATGAGTGATGATATTTCTCCAACAAATCAATCTCAGCAACAATACAATGAACAAGATGATTATAAACTAGCTGCTCAGTCTGACAATTTGACAATTGTAAGTTCAATAGTCATCCTAGTTTTAACAATCGATGAGAAAATTTCGCTAACCGATAAAATGCTTTTGACATGAGTCTTATCTCATTAGGTGATAGACTCTATTGATATCTCAGGATAGAAGATATTTGAAAGTCTGACACTTGCATAATGAATTAATCCTATCGAGAACTTGTTTTTGAAGATGATCTGAAGAGAAATTCACTAAGATGACAATCATCCAAGCAAAAAGTTCTACTTTTGTAGTTTCGACATTTTTTTTTCTTCGTATATATTTAAACAATCTGTTATAAATTTATTTTTAGGAATATTCAATTAATCCAAATCCATCAATAGCTCAACTTGATGTAACATTTCTTTTAAAAAATCGAACATCATTTATTATTGATCATATTAATATTCATGTTATTGATAGTATGAGTTCAAAATTATTAAATACAACAAGTACAAATTTAATATCATTTCCATCTATAAGTCTTTTTCCTCATTCACAAAATTATATTCATATTTATTTTTTAATAAATGCTATATCATTTTCTCAAAACTTAAAAACAACATTAACTTATTCTATAAATGTATGTTGAACAAATTAAAAAAAAAATACTTATTATCTTCATTTTTCACAAATATATTTAGAAATCAAATACAATTGAAACAGATAGAATTGAATTTAAACTTAATCTACCTTGTTCACAATATTTACGACGAAAGACTATCGATTCGTAAGCATAGATTTATTTTTTGTATTAGGTTATTAACATGAATATATATATTTTTTTTTAAAGTATGGTATTCGCTGATTTGATGAGTTCCGGTACGTTGACATGTCAATCACAACTTCGTATTCCATCATCTAATCAAGATTTTCTATCAATAATTAATAGAATTTGTCAATCTTATCGATTAACTGGTTAGAAAATAAATTGAAATTGTTTTTTATATTTAAATTTTTAATTTAGTTGTTGAAAAAATTAATTCAGCTGCATCTTTATATGCTGAAACAATTCTTGGACAACCAATAGCTCTTTTATTTAAATCAATAGTATGTCTATTTTAAGATTTTTATTAAAAATCAAACTAAAAAAAAATTTTATTTATTTATTTAGAATTCTCAAAATGATATTTTAATTGATGGTAAATCAACAGAAATACATTATCTTTCTAATCTCATGGAAGAAATAAAAACATCATTAAAATAATTTGTTTTACTTTATTTCATTTATTTATTTTTATTTTTATTTTTATTCCATAGACAATATCTATATAAAGCGAAAAGAAAAATAATAACTGATAAACAGTGATCTTGTTTTGTTTTTGCATCTGTTATCTTTATTTACAAAAAAAAAAAAAAAAAAAAAAAGAAAAGAAAGAAAGAATATCTCTTATGTATCAGATAATAAATATATTTGATCTTCTGACACATAGAAAAATATGTTCTTTGTTTTTTGTTTTGTTCTGAACGATTATAGTCAATTCTCATATGTATGCATATTTTCTATTTTTTATTTTTTTATTTGCTATAATTCGAACATTATATATATATATTGATAAAAAGAGAAAAATTAATGATAAACTATTTTATTATTTTCGATTGGTTTCAAATGATTAGAAGGAAGAAATTTTTCTTTTTCATGAAGCTTATTAAATTTTCAAGTGAAATGAATACCGATGAGTGGGATCAATCGCTTATTATCCCGATGTTGACTAGCAAAAGCTTTTTAATTCTGATTTCACACTTAATAATACATGTACTAGCGAAGCATGCAATATAATATTCTAGTAGTGTCAACAAGCTCGAGATATCTTGGACGATCCCCGTCACTTCTAATATTCTTTCTCTTCAAGGTTCATTACTTTTTTTTAAACTCACTGATACTTTGTCTCATCTAAACTTTGTATGGAAAAAAAAGCGTCTTATAAATATTGTTTACGGCTGTAAATTCAACAATAGTAATTCCGGCACGTGGATTTGAATATTAGCATTAGTGACAGATGATATAAGATGAATGCTCTGATTTTTTCTTTGATTTCTAACAAACTTGTGGCTCGTATATCTCTGTAAAGGAGCGGTCGCGAGATCTGATATTTTTACCATAAATACAGCTTATCAAGTTCTACAAGATAAAAGTACATTCGCTCAATTTCGAGATAGTTGTGTTTTTTCTGGGAGAGATCCTATGGAATAGCCCAAAAAGAAAAGTCCTGTAGGAATACAGAAATATTCGCTGGTGGAGTATTTATATTTTGCTCTTCCTATCACTACTGATATACGTGACATTTTATAAGGTACGCAAAGTCCCACATATTCATAGGGAACTTTAGATAAAGTGGACATTTTTTGGACCTTTGACATTGCTGCTGAAGAGTTGACTGTGTTAAAGTTTACAAACCAATGCTACCAAACAGACATATTGAATCATCATACATAAAATAAACAAGTCCTTAAATCTATTCTATCTAATTCATATAAAACAATATATTAATGATTATGAATAGATAATTGATTCATTTTATTTTTATTTATTAAACTATTATTTCAAACATATGAAATAAACAAACTAATCTCTGTTGACATATATCATATATACAAAATGTTAGATCTAAACATTTATTGTAGAAAAAAAAGTTCCAGAATCTAATAAGCATTTCTAATTGATACCTCTTGAACAATATGATACGATTACATAAGATACTATTAATATGTTATCATCATTCATTTTATTCATCTAGTAAAGAACAAGTGCAGGATTCCAGCAGAGGAAAATAAAGATTGAAATATTTTGAAATCTTCCTTCTTGTTATTGTTGGATCATTTAGTGTTGGACTAATAATTAATTCTTTCACTTTACTGCAATTAAGCCGTGTTGTAGTTTTTCTAAAATTTCTTGTCACGATTGTTAAACATTCATAATTGACTCTTAATTTGGTTAGAGAAGGTAGATGTGTTTTTGTCTCGTTGAGAAATTGGTCGATATAATGAATATAAGCAGTATCCAGCCGAAACGAAATAAGATAAGGATATGTAACAATTGAATACAATTGTTTATAATTCGAGTTCAATTTGTCTAATTTTGATGATTGTGATTGATAATTAATAACCCATAAATGCTTAAGAAAAGGAAAAGACCAAGCAATTCGATGAAAAAATTCATGTTTAAATGAAACTACATCACGCACCGTCAACTTTCTAACATGATTAAAAATAATACTTGGAAATGTATTACCAATATATTGAAGGTAATCAAACACAAATGGTAATGAAAAGACATGACATATGGCAATACCAAATTGGTAATTTACAATACAATTTACTTGTTGATGTTTTAAGTTAATAAAAAAACGTTGAATATCATCTTTTGATACATAATAAACTGAATGATCCATATGAATATTGATAGAAAAACAAAAGTTAAATGTATGAAGTCGTGGCATATGTATAAGAATTTCATTAGAAATATGATTACCATCGATTATTCTCGTTCGATTTTTAATAGTTATATACAATGTTAATTCTTCAAGATTTGACATCGACGAAAAAGAGGTAAAATTTCAGTATTATATATATCACTTAAGCAATAATATGTTATTAAAGAAAAATATTTCAAATTAGGTAGATCATCCTAGAATATATAAAACAATATATTATCATCAATCAAAAAAAAATAAGAAAAAGTTCAGATGTATAATAATTCAAGACTGAAACATAGCTCTATTTCTATTTAATTCATTTTTAAATATGTATTCTTGTATATCATATAAATATCTTTTTCTAAAATAATGACATAAGATAAATAGATTTTATTTCTAAACTTGTAAGATATAAGAAATAATAGATACTGGAAGAATTCAAAAAACTTCAGATCAAGTTTAATATAATATCTATATTAAATAAAATTATTTGTCCTACAGAAAACGAGTCATATCATTAGATATCATATGACTATTTCCATTATGTGAAATAATCAGCATTAAATCAAACAAATATTATTTATATTAAAATCTTACTTTAACAACTCATCAATTCATAACAAATGAAAGTTATTTCAATATTGTTTTTCTATATTTTTGATAATCTTTATCTATTCTGATCTATTATTCAAGTATATTTTGCTTTTGTGTTTTTCTTATGGTCTTTGACACTAATATTCTTTAATATTCATGACTATTATAGATTTTCTATTTCTCGTATGATAAAGAAAATAATTAAAAGAACTAAAGGAAATCAAAACAACCAAGATTATTTATAGCTGTGAAGGAAAAGTTAAACGAAGCTGTTTTATCACTTCTTGACTACTCAAAGAATCTCTCTATATATATAACGTTCAGTGTCTATGTTAGGTCAAAGGTTAATAAGGCTATAAGAGGTAAGCGTATTCGAAGGTAATGCAAAAAGGGATTAAGGCAATAAGGGATAGGACTAGAGGGAGATAAGTTTATAAGGAAGTAAGGTTATGAGGGTAAAACTATAGGAGAGTAAGGCAATAAGAGCTGCATGGAATATAAGACTGTAAGGCCACAGGGTCTACAACGATATTAGCAATATAAGGCTATAAGACCGTACGCCTATCGATATACGTCATATCCAATGCCTGTTACCGAGAGAAATATTAAAGGTTTGAATTGATACGTTAAAGGAAAAGAACTGCCCTGCAGTATGCCCGGACTCTCGTAGTTTTAATTATAATTGATTGAAATAAATATTAATTTATTAATAAAAAAACTATCTGTAATAATATAAAAACAATTATTGCCTTGAACAATAGAATTTTTTTTAATTGTAAAAATAATTAAATAAAATGTAAACTTACGATATTATAAACATTTGATGAATGATATTTAATATTATTAATAAGAACAATTAAGGTCATTAATTGTTTAAAACGACCATCAAGTAAAGCAAGACAATCATCAAAACTCATCACATGAATAGATAATTTGTTAAGAGTTGAAGAGAAGAATGTTGTTGAAGGTAAATTATGAAGTATCAAAGGTGGAAAAAATGAGGAAATGATCTAATAAAAAATAAATGTTTCAGATTTTTGAAGGATTTCAATATTTATTTTCATACATATCTGTTGTATAATTTTTTATTGATATTTCATTAAAATCTTTTTCGAATACAAGAATAAGATCTGTAATTTGTCGTTGAAAAATATGTCGTAATGGTGTTTCAACTAAATAAATAATTATTGTCTAGTCTATCTACACAATAATTTTTTTATCTAAAACTTTACTCAAATAAATATGTAAGTTATTTACCTGTAAAATAATGTAAAAGAATTTTATCGTTAAAATTAAATAGCTTAAGCTCAGTTAAATTAGGATAATCAGCTGCAAGAAGAATACGTTCCATAGATTGTGAATCAAGAATAAGAGATTTAACATTTTGATGAATTCTTGGCAAAATATTCGTGCAAAATCGATCAATTATTGAATTATCAAGCGAGAAAATATCATTGTTTAATGTCTTTTATACAAAATTGAGAGTATTAGTAAATGTATTAGCTTGTACTATAATATCAAGTTTTTGATTATCAACATCTAACAATGAATATAGAACATAAATATTATCCAGCTTTTTTAAAATGATAAATAATATTTCATTTGGTAAATCAAGAAGACCAACATTAGATTGATTCATATTGAGTTTAGCTAACGCTTTTTCTATTATTATGCATATATATATATATGTTCATTGTTTGTTTGCGCCCGCTACTATCATTGAATAAAATAAATAGCTAACCTCAAGGAAAAAAATACAGCTTAAATAAATAATCCAGTTGATTTTCGGACGTATTTTTTTTGTTTCGTCTATCTTTGATATTATTTTCATCGATTGTCACCTTTTTATTCATAGAAAAATGAAAAAGTCACACTATAAGAAAAAAAACGTACGATATCTTGGAGCAAGATTCGAGTATTCCGTAACTGTATTCGCCTGTAAGTTATACCAACCTATAAAAAGGCTATATCAAGATAGATCTCGACAAGTTCTATCGATTCCACTATTTACTTTTTCTCCAACGCCCCTCCTTCATGGAAAAAAAACCCGAAGTACTGACAAAAAATAAGCAAAACAACAAGTATTTTCCGTAAAGCGCATCGCGATTTGGGGTGTGGGTGTGGGTCTCAGTAAATGGAAGATTAACACGAACACACCCACACTCTAAAATATTTTTTCTATGATGGTTTTGGTCAAAGCATAGCAAGATTGGAAAAAGAATGAAAAGTTTTTATTTCAATATAAAGCGAGCACAAATAGAAAGTTGTCGAGCAAATAGAGAGATAAAAATTGAAAAATGACATTTCGACTTGATTGAATTGATTTATTTCTAGGTGTCCTTTAATCTTTCGATGAGTTTACCTAATCGATTTTTACTATCAGCTGTGTCCATCTCTTCGAAATGAGCATGGGTAAGTTCCATCAGATGGTCTAGTGTTTCTTTCCGTACATCATCAAGTATGATAGGATTTTCAAGCCAGATTTGCCATCGGTGATATTTGTCACTATCTAACATATTACTCAATTGATAATCAATATTATTTTGTGGTCCATCGAAAATAACTTTTAAAACATTACTGTTATTAATTGTCCAAAATAAAAGATTTCGCTCAGCATTTGGATTCAATGGATCGGGTACATAATCGCCAGTACCTAAAGATAGAACAAAAATATCATTACGATCTATATTTTTTGGGCATGTTGAATATGCAATCATGGTTGGATTATTTGCTTGAACTCCACCATCAACAAAAATAGAATTGTTTAGATTGTAAGGTGGGAAATAGGTAGGTGCTGCTGTAGTACACATAAGCATATCAGTAAAGGTGTAATCTTTGCCAGGATCAATTAAACTTTCACTTCGTCGAAATAATTCTGTAGTACTACTACCCGAGTTAACAGTTGTTATAATAAGTTCAGTAAGTGCTTGAGATAAACGAGTATTTCCAAAATATTCATCAAATAGCGCCTTTTTTTCTTCAGCACGATATATAGGCCAAAATCCAAAAAGACTTGGAAGTTTTGATGCACGAGTAAAGACCTTCTCCGAATGACATGTATACAATTCAACAATATTTGCAGCTTTATAACGAGGTTGTCTGGTACCAAATCTAGTTGGTAATGATAGACTAGCAGCTACGATCGCTCCTGTTGATGTTCCAGCCATCATGTGAAACATTGAGCTGCTATTCATTCCTGTTCTTCGTTCCAATTCACTCATCCACATGGCCGGTATTAAACCTCTTATACCACCACCATCTATAGAAAGAATATTGTATTGTGAAGATCTGGGTTCAGCATGAATTAATGTCATATTTTTGTAAATTTGCATTCGTTTTGCAACTGTTTCTTTTTTTAATCTCAATATCAAATCTAATTCATGTTTTGCTTCAATATAATTCGTTTTTAATTTGAGTGCATTTTCCATGGCATTTTTAGCTTCATCATAATTTTGTAATTTACGTTTTAAAACACCTAGTAGGAACCATCTTTCTGGTGAATCACGAAAATATGCTTTTCTTTCAGTATTTTCTATCAAGAATTTCTCAGCTAGTGTATATTTACTTAACTTTATTAGGCAAGTAACATGGCCTAGCATTGCCGGTAGATGATTTCTATTGATAGCCAATGCATCATTATAAAATTTCAGTGCTCGAATCCATATTTTTAATGATTCTAAATGATGATTTTTATCAATTTTTTCAGCTTCATGTCGATAATAATCCGCAATTTGATTTAGTAAATCAACTTTGATTTTTGGATCATTCGCAAGTTCTAACTGATTGTAAATATAATTCAACGAAACTTTCGAAGCCACAAATATACCATTTATTGTTCTAATATTGTTTCGATCGCTCTTTGTATCTGTTAGAACATAAATAGAAGTTTTTGCCGCTCCATTAGAAAAATCTAATACTTTCTTATCAGGAACAAATATAAGTTTATGTTCACGGTGAAATTCGATAATGCACGCTATAAATATTAAATTATACATTACAGATAAAATTGGTAAATATTGAAAAGTTAATGAATATTTTTCTTTCAAGAACGATGTTTTCCATGCTTTGATGTCAGCAAGATGTTCTCGTCTTATTATTTCTGTTATGAAAGATTTCAGTGGTTCAACATTTTTATAATAGTTATTACGGACATCTCTAACGAATTTTGTTTTATCCAATCGTAACATTCCATCTAAAACTTGATCCAAAAGTGCGAATTCGTCGATGTCATCATTATCATCATCAAATAATATGGCTGGTTCACAATGTGAAACTTTCCCATCGTCAGTTAAAACTTTGTCGATGATTTTTATATAATTATTAGATTCAAGTTGAGGAATTATCTGCTTAAAAAAAATGACTTCATTATTAATCGACAATGTGTCATTATTGAAGCCGAATGCAGCCAAAATGTCTATTAATGCTTGAAGACGAATTCCGGATATAACATACATTTTTTCTTCTATTAGGTCTTTTGCTAATTCTTCTTTGATACCTTTTATCATATTAGCACTCTCTTGTAGATTTTCGATGCCTCCAGATATTAATTTTGCAATGGCATAATTAATTTTGGCAACTAATTTCACTTCTTTCAGACGAACAACAGCAGAAATTATTGATTTCTCTACTGTGTATGTGTTGGATACGGAAAAAGCATTGTTCAATAAGCTTTTCTCAACTTGTCCACATTGATCTGGTTTTACACATAAGGTTGTCGATGTAATTTTACTGTCAAAATTGTTTGCTGCTTCTATCAATTGTGTATTTTTCAAGATTTCATCAAATACTAATGTTGCAAAATGTGTAAAATCAGAATATTTTGGTAATTCTAAGCATATATTGGTTGTTAAATTATTTTTAGGTTTTAATTGAGGTGCACTTAGTAACACTTCACCAATCAATACTAAAAAATTGGCAATACCTTCAGATGAAAATTCATAGTATAAAAGTTCTTTAATAATTTGCCTCGGTCGAATGTCAAGCGAAATCTTATGATTATCATCCGATCGATACTCTTTAATTCCAATTAATATTTTCGTTTCGGCATAGAAAACTGTTAAGGAATGAAGAAAGGCCACGTATTGTCCTTTAATGTAATGATCTAATGCATCTTTCATAATTTTGTTTATACGTTCTCGAATTTTTGACTTTTCTGTATTCGTTTGATTTTCGTGATGAAATTCATGCTTCAATAAAACGTCGCCAACTAGATACGAAATACCAATGCCAAAACTGCTAGAAATATTAGTCACTCTGGTGCTTGCTTCTATTTCTGATATGTCTGAATGTGAATATTCATTGAATATAATAAATCGTAATTCTGATAAAAGAGCATTTTGAAATTGTTGTACTGTAATAGAACCTTTTCTATAATCCATCACAGCTTGATGTAACATGGATTTATTTGCTGAAATATTGAGCGAAGCTGCAGACAATACAGTTCGTATACAACAGATTTCTTGTCGAAGATTTTCTATTTTCTCGAATTTTTCTTGAGTGAAACAAGTTTTATCGCTTGTTACTAACAAAAAAATACCAATGATGGCGTAAATTTGAGCTTCTAATCTGCAACAATCTCCGGCTTGGTATAGAGAACGTGCCATACATATTTCCAATTCAACACTTTTCTTTTCATCAGCTATGGCTTTGAGTTCTCTTGCTGCAGCCCTGTAATGTTTATATGCAAGAATTGCATAATGATGTTGATTATATTCTAATTCTTTCTTGTTTAAACTCATGATTATATCTCGTTTTAATTGTTTCACACTCATCCATTCGTGTTTTCTCGCAGATTCATAATCAAAAGAAATATCTTTGTATTCGTTTGCGCTTGTTTTAAGATTCTCAATTAAACTATGAGACTGTGCGTGATAAGCAGTTACTTTTTCCAAAATCTTGCTTCGATCATCGGCTACTAGTTGAAGAAATCTCGTGAACATATCCTTTTGTTTTGCTTCACATTGATCAGGATAAAATAGAATAAGTAACTTTTGACAGTGTGATCGAATTTGTTCTTCTATCAACGGAATATTATCAAATAAAATTGATTGAAGCTCTGACCTATTGGAAAGAATGAAATTTACGAAATCTATTTTATGCTGGAGCTTTAGACATGTCAAACATCGACAAAGTTCAATTAAAACGAGGGAAAGTGACGTTTTGGTTAGATTAATATTTTTTTGTTTAGAGCCTACTTGTGTCTGAATTCGTAGCGATTTCAAACCAGTCATTATTCTAAAGTTCTCCAAATTCCATTGTATGTATGCATCCAAGGAATCGACTGATGATTTGGTGAGTCTCTTGATAGCCCATTCAAATTTATCATAAAAATTTGTATGCCCGTTGTCACCGAGTAAAACTCTCATGGTCTTCAAGTGTTCTTCAATGGCGGCTTGTATTTTGGTGTCTGATTGAATATGAAAAACAGCATTTGTTTGTTCTGCAGGTTTTGATTCTTGAATACTTAATTTTTGTTTCAACTGGGTAATACATTTACTCACTATTTCTGGCTTCAATTCCCATTCATCGACGTTTCCAACGACTTTATGAAGGCTCACGTATGGTAAGTGTGATTGGTCTTTATGAGGACTTTGTCGTTTTTCGATTGAAGGGTCCTTTTCGACAGCTTCTGCCTTACTTTCGGTCACACTATCTAGTGCATCGGACTGCTCATTGGTTTCGTTGCTTGTCATAGTTTTCGGCGATCAATAAATCTAATCAAATATAGACAAAAAAAAAGGATAATAGTAATTATAACTAGGTTAACCCTAATCATGAGTAAACTTTAGTTTTCTATGAAATAAGTCATTTTTGGAGCAATATAAGCTACAGAAAGGGTGTGGATGTAGGGTGTGGATGTGTTTCTTATCTGTATTCATAACCACACCAACACCTGCACTCACATCCGCACGCGCACCCACACCCTAATAATTTATTTACATCTATCATTGACCTAAGTTATTTGGAGGGTAGGAATTGTTCCTATGTCATGAAAATCGGAAAGATATTGACGATTTCTAAAAAACTAAGCTTGAAATCGCGATTAATTGGCACGTTTTCAACAATATCAACTACATGTGTTCCTTATCTCTATTTTAAAGTTAAAGATGTTTTTTTTAGAAGTATTCTCAGTCTCTAATTTAAAAACTTAAATTGGACATACACGACACAAACTTTTACGGTTTTGTTCAACATATTGGTTCCAAATTCAAAGTACGGTCAATTGTATAAGTTAACTGTTTTTGATGTGCTAGCTCTGAATAGTCTGAAGCTTGAAGAGCTCTAACGAAATCTTACTCATTCGATAAGAAATCCATCTAAAATAATATAGAAAAAGTTCACATTTCGAAAAAGAAATACTCAATTGCTTATTTGGTCGTTACTTCCCTCGTACAATGGCAACGAAACTTGATAAATATGTAAGAGAGAAATTGTTTTATTGATAGCAGTGATGATTCATCTTATTGGGTGTGGGTGTGAATGTGAATAGTGACGGTACGCACACCCACTCTAGCCAAAGACAAATTGAATTACTGACTACGTGCAATTAGAATTCATCTTGTTGTCGGAGAGATTTATAACGCTATCTCAGAGTCTATCATGGCTGTCCAACTATGAGTGTGCATAATTGTACTTTCGTTCTCTCTCTTTGCTGTAGTTGCTCTTTGTCTCTTTTTTTTCTATTCTCTCTTTCGTGACAGGCACTTTGTACCCCTCGTGATGTGTGCTTGCCTGTTTGATTTCTTTTTTCTCTTTCTCCTTCTTACTTCTGTGTGTGTGTTTGTGACGTCACTCATTCTCAAAGTATTGAAAAATTCTTTTGGCGGTCGTTAACTGTTTGTCTCTCAGTAATATTACGAAGAGGATGGATAACCACGATAATGAAACAAAGAAGAGATTGTTTGTTCCTATTAAAATTCCTGAAGAAATCCAATCGCAAGTGTTACAGTTACTCAAAGAAGAAGAATCACCAAAGGGAGTTCGTTGGCAATCTGGAAACAAACTACATATAACGCTCTTCTTTATTGGAGATCAGTCTCAAGAAGGAACTCAACACGTAGTCGAACTCTTAAATAAAATTAACAACAAATCGAAACTCTTTCAATTTCAATTGAAGATGAAAGGAGTTGTCAGATGCCAATCACGAACATTACGAGTTGTATTTGAAGAAAGTTCAGATTTAGATGTTTTGGAGAATGAAATACAGATCATACTTCGGCCTCTTTGTATCAGTTACAACTTCTCGGGAGGACATGCAACTCTCGCAAGACTCAGTGAAGAAGTTCCAGAAAATTGGATCGAGCAGTACATCAATAATCATCCACCATTTTCTATGACTCTTCCTTCATTTACAGTAAAAGAATTTATTTTATTGGAATCGAATTTAAAGACGGAAGAATACCTTGTGGTACATACATTTCCACTGCACGCATTGAACTCAAATTTCGAAGTACTGGAACAGACACGTTCGTGACTTATTTGCTGTTATAAATTTCATGTGTGCAATTAATTCATGCTACTTGATTCAAATTTTTTTATAGAAAAATCTCAGCTTTTCTGAGCAAAGCGTTCATCCATGGCAACCTCGTCAAAAACCGTTTTTGTGTCAAATATTTTCTTCAGATGTATCGTGTTCTTTATTCTCATATTTCGTCTACAGTGTATAAATACGCGTTTCTCGCTGTTAAATCGAACACATTCTCCAAATAATTAATATATACTTGAATTTCGAATTAGTAATTCAAAAAGCTCATATCTAATATTTCATTTGTAAATAATAAGTAAAAATGTTAAGGTTTTTTTTTTCAATAATCGATTGCAATTAAAAAACAATGAATGAAAAGATTTCAATTGAAATGATGGCGTGGGTATGAGTATAGTTTTCTTTTAACTCACACCTACACCCACGCTCGTGACATAAAACCCTTTCCTAAATGTCTCATAGTTTAAAAGAATCAATTTTTTATAAAATGGTATTCATAAATATCATAGGGCAAGAAAGGATTAATTTTGAATTAGTCCCACCCAATAAAGTTAGAGGTATAACTGTATAGGTACAACGATATAGCCATACGGGCATAGGTATAAGAATACAGTCTTAAAAATATAGCTGTAGGAATGTAGTTATACGATATAGGCGTAAGGATTTAGACATTGAGGTATCAACATTCCGATCTAGTTCGTAGGTTATAGTCTTTATAGTGTAGCAAGAACGTAGGTGGATTTGTAATAATTGCTGTGAATTTTAATCGATTCTTAATTGATTCTGAATCAATTAATAATCGATTAGGAATCGATTAAAATCAGCCTTAATCAATTTGAAACGCGTAGTATAGTAGAATAACTGTTTCTGCTGTTATAATCGATTATGACTAATTATAATCGGTTTTTAATCAATGAAGAATCGATTTTACTCTGAGTTTTTCCGTATTTTTTTTACATGGGATGGATACTGCTGCCTTAGTGTTATTTATTTCGATTTTCGTTGGATACCATTGCATGGGTCTCAGTTTTGTTCGATGAATTTATAGGAAAACGTATCATAGGTACACCCATGTCATTGCACACAACGACATTGATGCGAACATCAATATTCGCATTCATGTGCACCATATTTAAACTTTCGATACTGCATGTGTTGGGGACTGCGAAGCAGTATACAATACTGAAACAGTTGAATATTCAGTCG
>CAJNOL010002076.1:0-47454 GCA_905250125.1 Rotaria sordida | reverse complement strand
GCATATAAAGCAGCTGATACTAGTGGTGTATGATAAGACAAAAAAAAAGAAATTCATTAGATAAATTTTTGAATTTTTTCTTTTGTTAGAATGGTTTTGTTGAATTAAGAGAATTTGAAAAAATTGTTCTATTACTCAAACAATATGATGAAATAAGCAAAATATTTGAAGAATTAGATACAAATGATGATCATCGTATTAGTTTTCAAGAATTTAAAAGAGGTTTTCAATTATTAGGTGAAGATGATTCAGATGAAGATAGTTTAAGACAAGAATTCAATGCTATTGATTCAAATCATGGTGGTTATATTCTGTTTGATGAAGTAAGAATTTCAAAAAAAAAAAACAAAAATCAAATATTGATCAATTCGATATTGTTGTTTTTCTTTTATTCTATTTTTAGTTTTGTATGTATATGGCCAATAAAAAAATATAATAGTCTAAATTTAACACGCATAAACATTTCAACTTTATGTTATATCTTATTCAAGAAAAACAAAATATTTTTGTTCTCAGTGATTGCTATTGATCAATAAAAATAATTCTTTGTACGTCTTGCTTTTTCTCAACAATATCTTAGATATTTCTTTTTTTTTTGTTAATCTGATTTCACTTAATACCGATTTTCAATAGAATATTGAAAGAAACACAAAAGAGGAATTTTCATTTGATTTAGAAAACAAAAAGGTGTAATGGTACTTTAACAAAACTATTCAGAAATGGCAAGATCTGCTTTTGTTTTTGGATTTATCCATTCACTTGGGATCATAGGTAGTATTTTCTTAACACTATATTTTAACCTTTTCTTGCCCTATGATCCCTATAAGGATTATTTTATGAAAAACATTTAGCAAAAAATTTTATATCAACTTAAAGCCAATCTATTGTGGACCTGAAATCAACAATCTGAATTTAATCTTTATCAAAAAATTAATTTCTGGAATGTGGAATATATGTGTATACGATTAGGTTGGGTGGATACATGAGCATTATATTCAACTTCACTCACAGGGTTTAACGTGAATTTATATGAACGATGTTATCGTGCCTATTTTGTTGTAAATTTCAGAAATTTTTTTAAACAAAAAAAAGTATAACAAATGCATTACGTATTTAATATATATATATATATATAGGTGCTTAACGAGCTTAGTTCAACCTTTTCCTTTGTATATTAGGGGCTATAAGGTTGATATTATTGAATGAATCATCCTTTCGAACTATCAGGTTTGGTCAAAAGCAAAAAAGGATACTTTTATAATTGTATAAATCAGTGTCTGTATCTTATGGTTGAAGACCTGATCAAAATATTTATTATGAAGATAATTTTTGATTAAGAAAACTTACTTTCAGAGTTTTAATAATTCAATAAATAAGTTACCAATGTCACGTGTTTTGGCTTCCGTCAAATTGATCAGAATAAATCTATACAATTGAATTTAACATCGAAAGAAATCGATTGAAATAATCAATTTTTAAAGTCCAACAGAATCAAGAGACATATCTAAGTAGTAAACGACTGACTTTTCTAACTCATCTTTTATAAAATGGATTATCCAAAATTGTAATTAAAAATCCGATCTTGCAAACGAAGTACCTCCAGTGTTTCCGAACTTTTGACTTCATCTCTTACTTATAAGTAGATCTCAATGAGGCCAGAAAAACTCTAAAAGTGTTCATAGTTTGACTCTTCGTTCCCCAAATATAGTCAATGTTATAATGAACAAAAAAAAAAGATATTTCTTTTTTTTAAATTATCGTTTATGTATCTATGTAATACATGACACTAAGAATATGTTGAATTATGAAATTCAAAAAGTATAATAATAAAGACCCAAATAAAATGAAACAATACGTAAACCAGACACAACTTAATGTTCTTAATAGTTCATGTCGAACAGATGAAAACATAACAACTTCGAATATTATAAACAGCAGACGGAATCAGGAGTTAAACACCTCTCTTTATTACGTAGATGAAAAAGGAAAAAGTTTTGACAATATTGAAGATTTTTAGAATCAGTCTATAGATTATGTAATATTTCACATTGATAGAAGCTTTTTCTATCACTAGTTCAATTATGTTAGGAAACTTAACAATTCAGATTGAATAAAATATTATCAAGAATAAATATGACTATCATACAATAATATTTTCTAAAACCAAGCAAATCTATATATCATTTATTTAACAAGGTCAATAGTACATACCACTGCTGGACTTCGAATAAAAGAATAAATAAGAAATGAATATCATTACGAAAATAATAAAATTTCAAAAAGACTATCGTCTTATCATGCTGATTTATTACAAAGCACTTCTAAACATTAACTGATTATGTTACAAAGTTATTAAACTTATTCCAACAGATATTTTCTCATATAACAGATTTAAAATAAAGTAGAGAAATAAATCATTTTCTTCGATGATATCAAATTATAAGACTTAATTGATCTTGTCTATTTTTAAGTAACATTTCTATCTTTTTGTTTCGAATATAAAATACTTCATTTGTGAACAAAAACTTGTCGATAATAACTAAGAATACATAAATAGAACTCTAAAGATAATAATATAAAACAAAAATAGTTAAAAAGAAGTGTAAGATTTTTTTATCAAATAAATAAGAAAACATATAGAATATATTACAAATCCTATTAATTAATTAATTAATTATCATTCGAAGAGTATTACTAATCCATCTTCAAACATTTAAATATATACCAAGTACAGCAAATATAAATGAAATAGTTGTTGGTAATAGATCAATAAGAATATCGAACTAGATAAATGAGATATACTTTGCAAAAATAGAATTTTTTCGGTATGAAACCAACACTTGTACTAATTGCAATAAAATTATATGAAAGGAAACAAAATACAATAGTTTAGTGATGAATTAAAAAAGAAAAACATAATACAGAATGATGTATGTAAAATGGCGGATAAAAGTTTCAAGTAATTGAATTTTCAAGTATTCCTCTCGATTGTAATAGTTAGAAAGAATCGGAAAAAAAAATAACATTTTAGTATTTAGAAGGACTCTCTATCAGAATGAATGAATCAATCTGAAAACTCTTACAAAATAGAATTTCTAGTCACTACCATTGAGAAAAAAAATCAAAATACAATAGTTCTTAATTTTTATTCACAACTATAGATGTCATTTAGAATCACAATGTATATAATAGAACAAGAAGAAAGGAAAATAGATCGATATAATCAATATTAAAACATATTTCTCTCTTCATTCATTCTCTTGATGATATTTATTTTATTTTTTCACTGATAGTAATGCATCAATTTCGTCGTTCAAAGTGTAGTTCTGCTATTAGATTTTGGAATTCTAATAATTTTTTTTTTGTGTTTCAATTCTTCTTCCGTTTTGGTAAATATAGTGTGCTGACTTGTAGGATAAAGAACGATCATTGGTGGACCTTTTTCTGTAAAGTAGGATCAGATATAGAGCGAAAAAAATTCTCTGTGCATTATCTAATATATTGATAAAATTGGTATTAATTTTGCTATCAAAATAAATTTCGTAGAGATCATATTATAGTGACTGATAAATTGAATACTTTTTTATTTGAAATATAGTTCTGTAATTCGACATAAATACAAGACAAAATAGAAATAAAATAAATGATTCATGAGATAACAAACGATTTATAATTGAAATTTTAATCATCGTTCATACAAAAGAACTAGAGAGGAAAAGAAGACATCATAATAATGTTCGATAACAAGCTCGATTTACTTTTGAATAATCTTTTTTTATTCATCGATTTGTGTCAAACTGATAGATCGGTTATATTTATCGATTTAGTACTGAAAATTTGCCGGATTTTACGAAGCGGACACTGTGATGATGTGATATATAATCATGAGCATTGAAAGACAGATTAGATATTGCAGTATTAGGTAGGAACAAGAGAGAAATTCTAGCCTGTAAAATGAGAAAACATTTTACTTGTCGTAAGAAGATGACAACATGTAGAGAAACAATATTTCTCATTTTCTTGATGATAACATGGGCATTACTTATTCATTAGAAGCTTTCTATACGATCTGTTAATGCTATCTAATAATCGTAAGAAGGTTTAAAAAGGAATATTCAACAAAGGCTATGATGACGCATCGATGGTATAAATCCATCATGATACTGCAAACCGCATATAAAAAGTGTTATTATTAAATTTCTCAAAGAAGAGAGAAAGACACATTCAACTAACTTCGCTTCGTCTGAGTTTCTATTATTCAACTATTTGAAAATATAGATTAAATATTAACTTAGATGCAATAAATTTAACTAAGCAATAGCCGAGCAATCAGTTTGACATATATCGATGAATACAAAAAAATTACTCAAAAGTAAATCGAGCTTGCCACCAAATATTGTTATGATGTCTTCTAACGTTTTTACTAGTTCTCAGAACTTATTGACCCTCCTATGTATATAAGCTGTTGATTCTTTAATGAAAAATGTTTGGAAAACAATCTTTTGTAAAGCAGAATCTATTATTGGAACTATCAGTTTTCTAAAAAGGGTTAATTAGTATTTCTAGAAATTACACACGAAATCAATTCTTGTCGAGTTATTTGTTTAAAATATATCACATCATAGAAATATAGCGGAAAAAAATAATTCAAAAAGTTTTTCTTACAGTTGATAAACGGTGAAGTTGTGCGCAGCAAACAATTATTTAATATTTTTGTATTATAATTACTAAAAGTCAACGTAACTTTTAATACACGATTGAAAAGATCAGGCGTTATACTACAAACGTCATTATTAAATATGTTTGTTTCATTGTCGTCTAATACAAAAAACAAATTTATAGAAATTAGAAAATGATGTTACTTGATGATGAAACTATAAGAAATGTTTAGCCTTTGAGCTTTTAACACTTCTTTTAGATTTGTTCTAGAAAAAAAATCTCTGCTACAAACTTTGTAGTTCACATATTACCCTTTCTAATAAGAAATAAATCGATTGGTTTTAGAAGTCAGCAAAGTTTAATAATTTTGGTAAAGACTTTTACAATATGTTGTTATTTCTATCCATCAAAGGCAAACATATTAATTATTGATGTGCTTATTAAAAAAATATCGTATACAGTTATATATTTTTTTCATTAAATTTATGATCAGTGACAATTTTATAATCGGAATTTGAATAATTATTTAATATTCATATTTACATTTTCCTCATCCATCTAATATGAAATCATCAATGATTGGATTTGTTTTTTCTTTGTGAAGTAATCAAACATCTTTGAGTTTTTATTTAATGAATACTAAAAATAATTTCAAAGAAGAAATACCGTTTGATTTTTATCACGTACAATGCCTGGAACATTTAAATTATATAATAAATTTGATTTGAATCTTACACATTCTATTTGATTAAATCTCAACGGCTTAATTATAATAGGATAGATCAAATTTGTACCGATTTAATCATTCTATTATGAAAACAACTTTATTATTTTTAGAACTTCAAGTTAAAATAAATACAGAATAAAGAAAAAAAGATGGAGTAAACAAAATTTTTGAAATATTAATTTAGTCAGTACGATAGACCAATATAACTTCAATCTCTTGTGAACATATAAAAGAAAATTCGAATTCTGTTTCACTCGTTTATTTCTTACATACTACTTTTTCGAATTCTTGAATGAAAGAAGTAGATAAAAAATATAATGAAATATCCAGATCAAGAACTTTGGACCGGTTCTGGCCACGGAATTTTCTCTTGCAAGTTTCTACCATTTTCTCGAATTCTTCGGCAGGTTGTCGCTGTAAACTCACAAGTTTAGGCGTCTGAATCATTGATCTAGATATAGGAAAATACAGAAATCATTTTGTTTTTTGTTGTAATGAAAACATCGAATACAAGTCATTTAAATATTTCATATTCTATGTTGAATAACATTAAATAAATAATAATTACATAATGATCTGTTGTTTATTATTCAATTGATTGTAAATCATATTCACTAGTGATAGCTTGAGTAATTGCTGCAACTTGATTACAACGTATTATTCTTCTACAATATATTCGCCAACATTTGTTTATAAAAACATGTTTAACTTGTCGACGAAATCGTGTTGATGATATTAAAAATAAATAAAAAGAACCCTAAAAATAATCGAAATAGATAATATAAATATATAAATTTAATATACCGAATAATTAAAATGAAATAATGAAAAAGCTACAGTTTCAATAAATTGTTCAATGGATTTACGAATCAAACTATCTTCGAACATAAACGTAATATATGTATAAATCCGTTGTAAAACATACGGTGATGTTGTAGTGACTAAAAATCCAACTCGAACAAGAATCATTGCTGTCAATTGTTGATCAAATTTTCGTCGACGTATTGGTATTTGACGTCGTACAATACGACGAACATTTCGATAAGCTAATACACTGAACAATGTCGAAATGATAATCGGTAATACACCAGTGAGTATAAGATAATAGAAATATGTAACATAATTTCTAAAATTTTGATTATATATATTACATCCATATTTTGATTGAATTTCAAAGAAGAACACAAATGGTACACCATGTAGAAACCAAATTATAGTTGCAATAGTAGTAAGACTTTTAGCTAATTTAATTGTACTTTTTTGTCTTAAAAATGGATAATAACTTGTTGATAAACATTGATCAATAGCAACAAAACAAATTATATTAAGTGAAATAAGGGTAAAAGATTGAGTTAATAATGGTCTTAATTTACACCAAATTAATGATGTCTGTGTTAAATCATTAGCAAATCCATTGACTGCCATACGAAATGTACATGATATCATCATTTGAAATAAATCAACGATTGATTCTGCAATAAGATAAAAAGTCGATGGATTTCTGTGAAAAATTTTAAGATGAGTTAATACGAAAATATTTGAAATATGTCCAAAAACACCCGAAAATAAAATAAGAAAACTAATATAGATTGTATATTGTTGAGAAACAACAATAATTAATTCTGCTGTTGATGATGATGATGATGACATGACAATTATAATGTCGATTGTCTTGTTACAAGTCCAATAAACAATGTCTTTCTTCCTTTTTTTTTCTCACTAATAAGAATTTCTTATTCGTTACAGAAAATAAAAATATCTATTGCAACAAAAAACTCTGAATTTTTTTTTCTCTCGGTTATAAAAACAATGAAAAGTTACATCAGTAAAAAATATTGATTGTTTATGACCGAACAAAATCTACAACGATTCGTTAATATTTATAAATTATAGTGTATGGAAAAAATAAAAAAACATGATATTTAAGCTGAATCTTCGTTCATCGTGAGCGACAAATAGTGCTATGATAAAAAGAAAAAATCGGTTCAATCAAATAGGCATAGCTTTTTAGTATTAATAGTAGAAGTTTATTCAAAGCTTTTTTCTTTTTTTCTCATACGAAAAAGATAAGCAAATACTACTATTAAGTATTATGAAAGTCATTTTACCTGTTATTAAGTAAGAAAAATACATGTATAACGTTTCATAGATAATATTCAATTGTTATCTAAAAGAATAATAATAAGAAATCAAAACAAACTATACCGATGTGCATAGAATAAGTTTTCAAAACTAGTTAGTTAGTTTAAAAGTCAGTGATAACATAATTTTGAATTTATTAAACATGGAGTAGTGATTTTTACAAGGAAACTGATGTCCAATAGACTGCAATAATACGTCTTACTAATAGGACACGAATTTCCGCATTTAAACTGACTACTAGTTTTGAAAACTTATTCTTTATACATCCATATAGCTCATTTTGACTTCTTCTTACTCTCTTAGATGACAACTGAAAAGTATCTCTGAAATGCTACACATGTTTTTTTTTCTTACTTGGCAGTAGATGAAATGTCTTTAGTAAGGCGGAAAATCGAACTTGAGAGTAGTATTTGTTTCTGTCATTTATATGAGAAAAAAAAACTTTCAATAAACTTTTACTAGAAATTAAAAGCTTAACTTATTCAAGCGAACTGAAACAGAGATTTAACAATTTCTTTTTTCGTAGCGTTGTTTATCATTTATCCTTTATATTAGATTACTAGTTGTTAAAAACAGTAGAGCTAAAATGATCGATGCCAATAACATGTTTAATGAACATACGTTTTAAAAGGTCACGTTCCTTTTGATTTTCTAATGACTTTTTATTTTCACTTGAACGGAAATAATATTTATATATATCGAAGATATTTTTGTCTCTCTAGTACTTCCATCGAATGCGAGCGATAAAAAGAAACGATTTCAACCATACATTAAATATGTAAATATAGATATTCTTTTATTCTTATAATTAAATATATTGAAATATCTTTGTTTATTTACAGTATTTCTAGCAGACCAAAATGATTCTATCTCAAACAGAATACGTTCAGAATATTCTTTATAAAGGTGATTTTAATTGCAAATTTGTGTCTTGATGATTATGAAAAATTATATATTCTTATTTATTATCATGGCATTAATGGAATTATTATGACTGATAAAGATATTGTCGATCTTAAGTAGTATTCTGCGTGAACGAAAACTATCATTACTTCATATACTAGCTTCTATCAACATCATATTTTACGCAATGTGAGATGATCTTAAATTAAAAATAACATTATTATTAGAGGTACATTTTAGTAAAATAAATCAATTATTATTCATACATAGAAATTTATTAATTTTAACTTAAGAGAATTATTTTCTTTATAAATTAAACAATTGAGAAAAGAAAAAAACAGGCTAGCATATCAATGAGACTGATGACAAATGAAAATATTCAAAAGAAGAAGATGATACTAATAATGCTATATGGGTTAGATAATTTGAAACATTTTTCTTTTAATCAATAAGTAATGTAAAATTCTTTGAAAGAATGGCGAAATGTATTTCTCAACAATGTAACATCGGATTAATTCCGACATCTTTTTTTTTTATTTCAAAGAGCAAAGTTCGGAGAATATTCATATTAATGTAAATAGGGGTGTGGGTGTGGATGTGACTTTAGAGAAGCCTACACTCACACCCTTCGCAGACAAACGAATCAGTTATTTAAATCATTTAACTACTTTATATTTTGTTTTTGAATTATTATCAAATCTTCTAAATAACTAGTTACATGATCATATCATACATTAATCAGTGAAGATGCAAATAAACATCGTATTGGCTATAATCTTTATTATAGCAAGATTTATCTATTATGTCCTTGATATGATTATGTTTAAAAATAAAAATGTACGTAAAATTAGTTTTAATCTTTTTTACGTCGTTTTTCTAACCCAAATACATCAATCTTACGGAAAGCATAAAAATGATGTTTTCATACGAATTAATAGGAAAGCTGATTTTTTGTATCTTCACTGACGTTGATGTATCTTGGTCAAAAAAAGCGTTGTAGAGAATTGTTTGCTCTATCAATTTGTGTGATTCAAAGAGGATTTTATTTGCAAATTCTAGGAGCAGAAAAATTTGACTTTTGATTTTTCAGAAATTCTATCCTTCGAAAATAAAATTCACTACACAAATCACTATTTGTATTCCTATTAACAATTATGATAGTGAGAAAAAAAATTGAAAATAAACCTGGATGAACAATTTTGAGAATCACTGTATGACTGAAGAATTCAAGATTTCGGAAAACTCGTATTTTCGAATTTTGTGCATACAGAGAACTCAATCAGAATAATTCCTATGAAAAAATTCAAAGGTTTTAAATAAAATCTTTTCGAGATACTAGACTTTTAAAATTTAGATTCTTGTTTATAGATAGTGTTTACAATATGCATTCTTTTTTATACGCACAAAGTTTCAGATAGTTCAGTTAAATCTCAATAAGAATCCAAATTCTTTTAGAATTTTTATTAGAATACTATGTAATATCTATAGATAAAATAAATCATTGAAATCGGAAGGAGACACGTGACGAGATTATCTCATTAATATTATAAATTACAGAGATAGCAACCAAAAATTTTTATAATTATTATGCAAGTAAAATGTTTTATATTTCTTTTTTTTTTTTTTTTTTTTTGAGATTATGATACAACTTTGAAAAGATCGTATTTCTTTTGTATTAGACTTTTAAAAATATAGACTATTATGAGAATATATTAATTTTTATGATTATAGATTTGTTCATTAGATATAATATTAACAAAATTGTTTTCGACAATTTAATGAAAATTATTTTGTAATGATGAATTTTATTGAAATCATTTTAAACACTTGTATATCCATTTATTTTAATTAATTGTGCCAAATTGAAAGCCAATTTAAGAGTTAAAATCTATTAATAATACATCGATTATATACAATTAATCATAAAAAATATCTTACCACAATACCAGCAAAAATACCAAATATAACTGCAAAGAATAAGAATAATTCAAACACAGTACTCATACTATTGTACTCTAAACTGATCATTATCATTAAATAGAAGAACCCACCAATAAAAAGAGATGTTACTATAAATAGAAGATCTCCAACCGATGCAAACTAAAATTTCAAAAGCAAAAAAAAAAACAAAATTATTTAAAAATCTAGTATAACATACAATCAAAATTCCAATTCGATAATATTTATAAATAACTAAAAGTCCAAATGTATAATAAAATGTTAAAATAAATAAAGGTATCGATGATTTGATTCTATTTGAAATATTATCTTCATTTTCTGTTATTACAGAATAAATAAACATAACAAGATTAATAAAGCATAAAATCTATATAAAACATTTTCATTATTAAAATTACATTAAAAAAAAAGAAAAATTTCTGATTAATTGTTTGTACTTACCCATTGAATGATAACAAGTATAAGAAGATACTTGCGAATTCGAAATAATTTCTTAATTGACACTTGTTCAGTATTTTCCTTTTCGTTTGTTAATGATATAGTTTCTGTCATAGACGACATTGTTGTATTATAACAAATCAATTTTTCTACACGGATGTTATTCTTAATATGTTACACAGGCATTTACTAAATGAAAGATGTTTCTTTATACAATCTAACTTTATTAATAATACATGTCACAGCTGTAACTGATATGAATTGCGTCTGTTTTTGTATCATTTAATATGGTTCCACTTTTCGAGAGTGATATACAAAAAAAGAAAATACTCAATTTTTCTTTCTGCTATGTCGTTTCATACAATTCGTTCTCTTATGAACCTACATGCATAATATTTTGTTTCCGTTAAGTGCTTTTCTTCTCCTCATTCAATTTTGCAAAAACAAATGCAATACAAAATAAATTTATAATTGAATAGTCTGATGTGTGTACGTTAAGAATTAGTATGATTTTGAAGTTTCTCCCATCGAAGAAAGTGAATTTTCATTAAAAAATCGTCATCTTTCGTAAGACAATCAGGTTTTTTTTAAAGATAAGACATTATTAGATAATCTACCGATTAGAGTGTGAGTATGTATTGATGCGAGTGGAAAGGTGTAGTCCTATTTAAACCCATATAATCATTACGTAAAAAAAATGCTTTCCAAAAATAAAATAAAATAAATATTGGTCTACCTCTAAATTCTACTTAATCAAGTTTCATGAGTATTATTAACTACGTAATACATTTGTGTCTATATCAGTTTAAATTTTATTGTTGTACAGCAAATATTTTAAAAACTAATTTTATGTTTGCCTCAGTCTTCAGCAGTTTTCTATCACAGTAGGAAATTAAGTTAGGTACTTTTTTTCAAGAAAAGGATCCTCGTCAAAAGAAAAATGTTTCTTTCTATTAAAATTTAGTTATTTTAATAAAAATTCTAAGTTTTATTGAAATGTTTTTGACTTCATTTCTGTCTCAGGACTAAAGAAAATCAAATCCATTGTCACGAGAGTCGCTATGCTTAAATATTGTCTAAAAAAGTTGACTTTTGCAGTCAAGATGGTCACATGCCGTTGGAGACGTCAAAATGAGTATCATACATATATCGATATTGTCTTAGCTTCCACCAAGAAAGAGATATAAAGCTGAATTTTTTCTTACAGCAATGTTCTTTTCCACTCGTAAATGTTAAATGAATAGCTTGCATAAGATCACAATAAAAATGATCAAATATAATCATTGACAAATATAGTAAATGATTTCTTCATATTGAGCCACAACTATTTTTCTTATTCTTTGAACATAGAAAATGCCAGATATTCAAAAAAAAAACAAAGTAAATTAATTCACGGAAGAATCTTTACTCCATGGAATTTATCATGTCATACATGTTTATTTTTAATATATCTTCGTTTTCAACAATCCATCAATTCACCTTAGAAAGATCAAGGTCTTATAAAAAAGAATTAAATAATAATCATCAAAAAGAAAAACAAAATTTTACAATTCCTATCTGAATAGAAAAAAAACCAACCTAATCAAATAAACCAAAAACAATAGAATGTTAAATTATTGACTGTTATAAACGACATAAATTTGATGTTTATATGAACTATTTAATATCTTTACCAAAATTCTGGATGATTACGAAGAGCATCAATCAAAGTTGTTGGTTCAAGACGTCGTTCACAAATTTCATGTACGGCCACAAATAATGGATAACTATTTAAAAAAAAATATACATGTATGTTTAATGACTTTCGATAGTCTGAAAAAAATCAGCGATAGAGACCTTTGTTCAAAGAAATTATCACTAAAAAACTCTACATTGAGGTAGCATTATTCTGTAGAAAAACTCCTGGTACTACAAAATCTCTAACCAAAGTTTTTTTTTTTCTAAACATGGCTTCAAACGATATAAATCCTTCTTCAGAATTTGATAGGATTTCTAAAAAACCTGTTTTTTTTTTCTTCGAAGTTCAATCTTACTGAAAATTCCATTTATAGATGTAGTTTGTACTATAGAATTTATCCTTAAGTTTTCGAATTTTTTCCTTGTATAGTTAGAAAAATATTCGTTAATTAGTTTTTCAACAAAAAGAACTTTTCAGAAAAATAACTCTTGTAAAAAAGAAAATATCAAAGGAAAGGTAGATATATGTAACTTTGTCTCAAAAAAATAATTCATATATAATATCATTTTAATTTATATCAAAATGAAAAATCTCACTGATTTGCTTGTCCTCTTTGTTTGAGCCATTGTTGAACTTCAGCTGCTGCATCAGGTCCTTGTAATTTTTGTCCATTAAGCATTTCTTCTTCAAGTATTTTAATATCTTTTCCTGTTTTAACAAATGCTGCAGCTACTTTACGATTACGACCACCATAACATGTTGTTACAAGATCAGCAACACCACATGATTCTAAAAATATATGTGGATGATGTCCTATAAATAAAAAGTATTTTATTAATTATTTTAATATAATATTTAATTTAAATCAAACCTGGAAAAAATTCTTCACAAAATTTTACCATTTCTTTTAAACCAAGACGAATAACAGCAGCTTTTGTATTATCACCATAACCTAATCCATCAGAAAATCCAGCAGCAACTGCAACAATATTTTTTAATGCACCAAGAACTTCAATAACTTCTGTATCTGGTTTAACAACAAGACGAAATTCATTTGTTTGAATAAGACTTTTAATTAATTGTCCATGTTCATAATTTCGTGAACCAATTGTTGCTTCACAAAATGATCCTCCTGCAACTTCACTTGCTATATTAGCTCCCATTAATACATAACAAGGTAATTCAAGTAATTGACTAATAACCGTTGAAAGAAGTTCAACACGTTTGTCTTGACTAACATAAAAACCCTAATAAATAAATAAATGACAAAAAAAATTATTGAATTGAATAAACAAAAAAAACATACTTTCGAAAAAGATACAGCAAATGCAGTTTTCTTTACACGTGATTTAATTGTATTACATACTCGTTCAACAAATTGATGTGGTATTACAAATAGTAATATATCAGCATCTTCTACAGCTTCAACAACATCAGAATAAGCAACCTGAATAAAATATAATTAACTTTTATTACAATTCGAGATATATAGAAGTTATGTATTGAAGATATATCTGACGATACACATAAATTAATAGAAAATTTTGTTTTTAAAAATAAATTATTTTAAAATCTCTCATAAATTTATAACAGTCAGATTATGAGTTCTACATTTCGGTTTCTAAGGAGGTTACACTAACAAGGTTTTTTTTTTTGTATCATTCAAACTCAATGATACTTATTAAAATATTTTACAAAAGTCAATTCTGTTTTCTTTAACATTTTCATCTTACAACATTCTGTGGCAATTTATGACCAGGTAAATACTTGATATTTTCATGTTCTTGATTAATAATTTCTGTAAGTTTTCGACCATTGATTATTTCTTCATAAACGTACATTCGAACTTCTTGTTCATATGTATTAAATTTAGCTATATTAGTTCCAACTATTTTAGCTATTGTTGAACCCCTAAATTAATAAAAATATAAATTCATATGATAATAATTTAAAAATATCTCAATACATACCAATTGCCACTGCCTACAATGGCAACACGTTTAAGTTGATCACTCATCTGAAATGAAAATTTAGAAAAGCATAAAAGAAAAAAAAAACTTAATTGTCATTGCAGCACATATATATTAATGGGAGAAAAATTTGTCCAATTGTAAATAATTATTTAAGAAAGAAGATAAACCAAAGATAAAGATGTGCCTCGAAATAGATAAATGATGCATCAAAGCAAACAAAAAAAAAATCGAGTAAAAAAAAAAACTATAAATGCTTCTTCTAAAAAAAAAACTCAATCTTTTTCTCGTACAGATGGTGCTGCGTGGCAGTGTCAATGCCTATATTGTTCAAGAAAATGAAAAACATAAAAAGTTTTTTAAAATCAAATGAATATATACTCAACATGTTTTGATTATTTTTTTTTTCGATGTAAAGGTCTTGTTTTTTTATAATTAGAATTCTTCTATGTTGCTTCTATTTGATGAATGAATCTAACAAATTTTTTTTTCGCCGGAAAAACAGGGTGTGGGTCTTCTCTAAAGTTACAGCCACACATACACCCAACTTCTTATAATTTGGAAATATTATCAAAAGAAAACTTCAAGATATGTTTGAATTGTTACTTTTATTTAAAAATTCTTTCTTATTTTTTTTTAGTTGCTGACAAAACATATTCGATAAGATCTTAGTTATAGTCATTAGATTTGAGGATAGCATACTGTCAATTTTTGGAAAGTGAAAATTTATTGAACGAAAAATAATCGAGAAATTCATAATAAAAAAAAATAAAATAAAAGCTTCAACTGAGATGAATAAATTAAAGTATTCCAAAAGAAAACGGAAGACGTCATTAACAAAATGCAGATCACTACAGAGAAGCATATGAAATAGAATTTCTTTTCACAATTAAAATTGTCAGATTCACGAATTTTCATGAAATTATATCAAAATAATTCTGATATAAATGTGAAAACAAGAAAAACAACTTCGAGAGTGCGAATGTGGATGTGGGTGAGTGTATGATAGAGTTCAAGAAGATTTAACCCAATACCCGTACCCATTCGTTATTTTTATTTTTTCTTCCTCTTTAAATCAATTGTTCTCAAGAAAGCTCGGTATTCACTTTACTTGTACATGGTACTAACCCAAAAAATTTTAAGTACTAGAAACAGTTTATAAGCTAATATTTTTTATTTTCCACACTGCTGTCGATTTTGTCAAAGAATTCTTTTTTTCATTTTTATTATAAATTTCTCGACTATTTTTCGCGTCGACCAATTTTCATAGACCCTCACACGCAGTCATCTATCCATTGATCTACACTAACGCATCCACCCATCCCTAATCATTTTTAGGTTTCGTAGACCAACACAGAAAAGTCTCATATGTTAGATGTAGACATAATTTGTGTTGGTCTGTTCATCGTATATGTTCGTAGGTGGTCACGTTTTTCACAAATACCCGTGCGGCTGTAAGCATGAGTGAATACCGCTGCATAGGAATATGGATCGAATCTTTCGAAAAGACACGAACGACGATGAGGATCTCCGATCATCCACCAATACTCATAGTGGAAAGGCTGGCATAAATAAGGTATTCATAAAAAAATATGAACCTTTTCATCATAGTCTAAGAAAACTAGAGATGGTGTACCTGAGTGATGGCTGAAGAAAAGAGCCTGTTCCTCATTCACAGATGAACTCATTCTTACCCTCAAACACCTTTTCAAAGTTTTTCTTAGATTTTCGGATAATAGATGGAGTTCAATTACACATCTATACTCACAATCTAACGACGTGTCCTAGTCTAGAAGGTATACGTGAAATTATATTGTAGTTTGAATAGAAACTCTGAGATCTTTTTTGTTTTGGTCATAAAATTCTTTCTTACCAGTGAATAGCGTGCATAAGACACAACAATAATGTGTGCATTTTATCTGTGCTCGGGTTTTTATAGAGTAAGTAACAAGTACATTGCTTTTTGCTCTTCCATACATCCAGAAGTTTCTGTTTGCATTTTCTTTCGATGTTTCGAACGAAGGAACAAGGAGAGAAAGAGAGCAAACCTTGAAACTATCGCAACTTCTCTCTTTCTGCCCCTATAAAGATAAAGAAACACTGCATTTGTGTGATATCAGAATATTGACATTGATGATAGAAGTTCTATTGCAAAGAGAATTGTGTAATTGATGATAAAAAAATTCTCTCTCTTTCACCTACTTACATTCTCAATCCTGTGTTCGGACTGTCTTTGAAAAGTTCAACACATTTACTATCGGTATTCGAACATCGTAGATTGATTTCATAATACCGTCAATACAATCTTACAAAAATTCAAATCTATTCGAGAAGTATTGACATAATTAGAATGTAAAATCACTATTCTTCGGTCAGTTAAAATTCAAGATTCTCAAGAACTGTAGACTTTGGACTTTGATAAAGTTCAAGGTTGTGTGAACTACAGATGTCAGATTGTTCCTGTCAAAGAAACTGTTATTATAATAGAAGTCCTATAAAAAGAATATGAGAAGAAAGACTGACAATTTTGATTTCTTTTTACTATCGTTTTTGAAATAGAAGAAACACTCAGTAAGGGCCGAATATTTTTGGAATCGATGCAACATGAAGTCTCCTGCATTTTGTCTTCGAGAGACAAATGTGAGAAAAGTAAACGTATCGACGAAGACAAGTTCGAGGAATTCGATCATCAGAAGATTTCGAAGAGTTTTCTGTGAAACTTCCTGTGGTGACGGAACTTTCTAAGGATGACAATTCCAATCAAAAAAATCTTCTAGACTTATCGAGAACTTAGAACAATTGCAAACTTCTGGCTTCTCATGCATCTCATACTATAGAGAGTATCAAATTACCCATATCTACCGATTTTTGGTATGGTGTGACATCAAGCACGGAAACTGAAAACTTATGCCTTATAACAATATGTATCAAGGCCAGTAAAGGGGTACTGTGAATGTGATATACATGAGAAGCTAGTATGAACATGTTCAAGCTAGATTCCTGACAACAAACTGGATTTTTTTGTAGTTTTCGTTTGTGGACTTCCTCTAGTCCCCAATCAATGTAGAAGTTTTCTCTGATACCATAGTTTTGAAGGCAATTTTCATTCTTATAAAATAGAAATTTTTAAAAGCCTTTGGGCAGTGCCTAACAGCTTCATTACTCGAAATTCCTTAGAACATATATTGAACTCTTCTGATGACCAAACTCCGGAGCCTATCTTCATCCATATGTTTATTTTGCCCACATTTCGCTTTGGGATGTGAAAACTTCTATTTAAACATAGACATCATTGGCTTTTCGCATGCAATCGACTTAGGTTTATTTTGTGTGCGAGTCCTGAGATAATAAAACAGATTTATTGCACGAGATAGTCGATCGAGTATGAATGGTTAAATTCTGCAGATACGTGCGGGTGTAGGTGGGCTTTTTCTTGAGCTACGTACCTTGAACAACACTCTCACCAAACATTCTCTCACACGTTCATAACCATATCGGAACCCTGCACTCTCGTATTAGTACACAGAATTGATAAGAAATGTGCTCCTTCATTTCAAGAGATAACATTGAATAACGTGTATGATTGTTGTGTTCTAGCACAAAAAGAACGAGTCTTCCATGACGTCTTATTTCATCATAAGTCGCCTGAGTGGAGACTACATGAACGCTCATTGACAGAAAAAGAGCATTACTTGATCATTGCACTAAGGCTTTCGATCATAGCTACGTCATTTTCTTGTATTAACTTGCGGCTATCATCGAGAACATAAGTCAGCATGAACAATGTACAACAATTTTCGTCACTCCATAACAAATCCAAGAATGCAAAATGTCCCGTGAACTAGGGCGTAGATGGATGCGGGTGTAACCGTGGTTGGCTATATGACTGTGGTTCACTGTGTCGATGTATGTGTGGATGGTCACAGAGACCTCTTCCACATCATCTCATCCTACACGTTTTACTTTCCGTAGGTGTGACTGTTATCAACAAACTCCATAGCTGAAAGATAACCAAATGAAGAAAAAGAGGGAAGATAAGAAAGGAGTGTTGGACACTCGATTCACTGGTGACAAAAGTGCTACGTTGCAACGGAAAAATGACATTAACGCCAAAAATGGTCTATCACTAAACACTCCACACTACAAAAATGATGTATACTATTAATTTTATATGTATCTGTTCACTCATAGCTTCTAACTACAGAAAAAATGAAAATCAATCAGAAAAATACATAATACCATAAGAAAAAATGGAATAATTTCATAAGCATCAAAAGAATGATGTCTACTATTACTTTTATACGAATGTGTTCACTCATAGCTTCTACGTGCGAGAGTTGGCCAACGATTCGATCGGTATGAAAAATGTTAATTTTCACCGGAATTTTGACGTCCAAGTCAAAAATGCTTCTTTGAATAAAGTCAAAACACCAAAAACTTATTGAATAGTTAAAACTGCAAGTCATATAATACTAAAAGAAGCTATAGAAAAAATGACATCGATTAATGGAAATTGATTTCACCTATAGAAAAACTTTCAAGATAACTATTTCTTCATAAAGACACTTATTCATCAGAAAAACGAAAATTCATAGTAAAAATGAGCATTGCTATCGAAAAATGATGTTCTAATTGCTCATTATAAGTACATGAATTTGATCATTGTTGACGATGCGATGGAAACAAAAGTTAAGGTGAACATAAGGAATGTACTGTCAAGTACCATCATTGCAAGAGTAACCTAGAATCTATATCTTTTCCATATACAATCGTTGATGATTTTCGAAAAGAATTAATTATCAAATCCAAGAGTAAATCATTTCTTTTCACACAATCTACAGTTAGGAGTTTGGGTTTGATTGTGGGTGAAAAGAACAGCCACGCCCACTCTTTACCATCTCAGTCAGAATCGAAATCAGTTTTAGATTAGAATTCATATTTAATTGAAGACCTGCTAGCCATATGAATCAGATAGCTAAAAACATCGAATTGTTCAATCCGTGTAAATTATATAATTAATAGTTTGATATGACTGCATCAAATTCAATGGTTGTCCGAGTCTCGCAAAACTTGCCTCACTGTAGGCAACCTTATGATTATGCGCACCAGCAGAGTTGATTGTAATATCAGTTCTACCAATTAGTATTGTATAAGAATGAGAAGATTAATCACTTCCAAATCCTTTTGGAGGCATACCACATTTGTTTTGACCAAATGGTTCACTGCTAACTGTGTGACCGCCATGATTATGCTCAGGATGATGAATGGAATGTTGATGACCCTGCGCGATGGTTATGTTGCGACATTTGAGTAATAGTTAGTCGATGCATAGTTTTTTCACCGACAGAACCTAATATATTTATTCCATCAGTATTGATTTGTAACTGGTCTACACCAACTGGAACTCGTCTCTGAAGATCAAGAAGATTGAATGGGTACTTGCCGTCTCCAGGCCCATAGGTTTCCCTAATAACAAAAAATAAGCGCTGATATTCCGTACGCAAAATAGTTGAGCCATTATCGAGCAGCCACAGCTCAGGTTGTATTGCATTACTTGCGTAAATATGGGCGTGAGTGTGATCGTGGTCTTGATAGACTCACATCCGCACCTCCACTGACACCCACACTCATACACCCACACCCACATCACACACCCCACATCCATGCCACACCTACACCCCACATCCCGCACCCACACCCACACTTCACCCACACCCACTCTTCATCCACACCTACACTCACATCCATACTCCATCCACACCCATATCCACACCCACCGACATCCACCCACACCCAACTTCATAAAAAAAGAAGCAAACCGCTAGGTTAGTTAGTTTTGATAAATATTGGTGATATGAAATAGAATGTATCCAATGGTGTTGATTGTTTTTTTACTACCGACATGTACTTATGTTGTATGTTGGAAAAAGCCAACATCAATAGAAGAAAGAAACAAAATATCATCATTTCATTATGGTGGCTCATGTGAATTGCATCACAAGTAATGTAATGAAAGTTAACAGCCGATTCGAGTATTTTCCACAGCAATTCGCCTGAGGGACTAAGCTACTCGCAATTCATACGTCAATCAATGCCGAATTTCATGCTCTATCCAATGGCATATAAATCATTTCAATAAAAGTCTGGTATAACTAACTGGATTTCTGGAAAATCTCAAAAAACAGAGTTTTCGAAAGTATTACATCTGACGATTCGCACAGAAACTCAAATCACTTTTGAAAACCACACTATTCAATGCCGAATTTCAAGCTCTATCCAATGGTATACAACTTGAACGTCTCACCATCAATCATAGAGGATTTTCACACCAAAACCATCAAAACAAGGAAAACTTGCAATTGATACCCATTAATTCCGCTGACGATTCATTCAGCTACTTAAGCCATCGCCGAAACATATATCATTCGATGCAGAATTTCACGCTCTATCGAATGGTATACAACTTGCACAGCTCACCCACACTCATAGAGAGTTTTGACCCTAAAAACTTTAAAAAACCGCGAGAAGTTGGAATTTCTACCCATTAATTCCGCTGACGATTCGTTCAGATACTTAAACCATAGACAAAACATATACCATTCGATGGAGAATTTCAAGCTCTATCGAATGGTGTGCAATGTGCACGGTTTCCTATCAATGAGATGGGGTTCTTGCCGTGCAAATCTTGGAGAGGTGCGAAAAGTTGGAGTGTGTCCGCATGAATTCCGGTGACGATTCGTTTAGACACTGAAGCGAGTCACGAAGTACACACCGCCGCATGCAGAATTTCACAGGCTCATCCTCGAGGGTATAGCTTGCATGTGTACGCAGGGATTGGATAGGACTTTCCTTCATACAAACGTTCGAAGAGAAGAAAAATTGGATTTTCTTTGCACTAACTCTTCTGACGGTTCGTTTAGCTACATAAGCCACTCACGAATCTTACAGCATTCGATGCCGCTTTCGTAGCACTATCGAATCCTGTGCGACCTGTTAGTGGTTTATTCAGTTCGAGGAATACTCCTGATAATTGGTTCCCAGGCTTACCAACTTTCATTATATTTCCAAGCCTTTTTGTATCACAGCTGGGAGAGTCATGTTTAGGCGCAGAAGGCGGCCATTTTCGGACGAGGCTGTGAAATAATTCATCGGTAACTTATGCTCCAGAACAAAACGTCAGGGGAATTGATGGGAAGAAACTCCAATTTCTCTTATAATCTGAGGGTATCACGTAAGTAAAGTTACCTCCATATTCGAGTTTTTTGTGTCCGGATTCGTTTTTGGACTTGGGTTGGGTCTCTGCTTGGCTGGGTTATATGTAGAATTAAATTCTGCATTGAATGATGCCATTTTCGACTGGGGTAATCGAGGAAAAATCTCATTTATACTCCAAATACTGACTTTTTTGAGAACTTTTCCAAAAGTATTTCGCGTCCGGATTGGCTCTCTCACTTGGGTTAGCTCTACAAATGGTTGCGTTGAGTTCAGAATTCAATTCTTCGTCGAATGATATTAATTTCCACTAGGATTGTCGGGCAAAAACTGTAGATGACGGTAACAGTGTCAGGTCGAAATTTTTGGTCCTCGTCCATCCTCACCTTTTGATTTTGCCCGACAACCCTAGTCGAAATTAGTACCATTCGTCGCAGCACTGAATTATGAACTCAAACCAACCATTTATAGAGCTAAGCCAAGTGAGAGATCTAATCCGGACGCGAAATACTTTTGGAAAAGTCCTCAAAAAAGTCAGTATTTGGAGTATAAATGAAATTTTTCCTCGATGACCCCAGTCGAAAATGGCATCATTCAATGCAGAATTTAATTCTGCGTACAACCCAACCAAGTAGCGAGTCAACCCAAGTCCAAAATCGAATCCGGGCACAAAAAATTCGAATATTGGGCTAACTTTACCTACGTGAGGATATCTATGCATCAAGGTCTTATCACAACGAGTTCGCACGAGCATTAGTAGGCAAAAATACCAACCTTCCCGGTCTTTCACCAGTTGCGCTTCGAAGTGGACTGCCATGTCCCTTCAGCCGTGCAAGTTGTACACCATTCGATAGAGCGTGAAATTTTGCATCGAATGATATATGTTTCGACGGTGGCTTAAGTAGCTGAATGAATCGTCAGGGAATTAATGGGTGTCAATTGCAAGTTTTCCTTGTTTTGATGGTTTTGGTGTGAAAACCCACTATGATTGATATTGAGACGTTCAAGTTGTATACCATTGGATAGAGCTTGAAATTCAGCATCGACTGACGTATGAATCGCGAGTGGCTTAAGTACTCAGGCGAATCGGCATGGTTTTTACGAAACATGGTAGTTTTTGTCTATGGATGTTTTTGATTTTTTTTTGACGTTCAGGTGGAAGTTTCGTGGAATCTGATGACACCATTAGATAGAGCTGGTTGAGTTCTAGATGACTTACTAGTTTTCTTTTGTGGCTTAATCTCTCAGGCGAATTGTTGTGGAAAATACTCGAATCGGCTGCTAACTTTCCTTACATTTGGAAGTAGGCGTAGTGTTCTGATTTAAGTTGTTTTTAGTAAAACTAGTGATTTGCCATTGTTTATTGATGTAACGTACATTCATATAAATAAAAATCGACTCATAATAATGACTCATTAACATAGTGTTACATTATGAGTAATTACAAAGTGCTGATGTAACATTCAATTGAATATTTATATGACAAACACGTGCAGTAATAGATGAGAGAGATTTTGCTAAAAAAGAAACGCATCCTGAACTTTGAACTGCTTTACGTAAATGCAGATATCGAAAATTTATTGAATGCATAGTATTGTTGGCAAGCATTAAACTCTGACCAACGAAATGCGTTGCGTTATAATAATGAAAAATTTCCGCCTTTATCACTTCAGAGAACATTCGTGCAGAATCAGTTTCGAGTGGATCGCAAAGCTAGAAACTAAGATAATGACTGAAAAACCTCGATTTGATAAGGCATTACCATGAAGTGTTTTTTTTTTAATGGAAAAATTTTTCATACTATTTGCTTCTTTTTTGAAATAAATACCGTTGATGTTTGTCTACATACTCTTCACAAGTCTACGAAAATTGATCGATGCGAAAAATATCCGAGAAATTTATAACAAATAACAAATGAATAAAAGCTTTTTCAGGAAAAGCTTTGAGGTGTATGGAAGGAAAAAGATATTAGTTCATAAATTATTCGTAGTTCTTCTAATTATCGTGCTTGTATCACGCAAAAATAAAGTGAACGTCAAGCACTATTCGACAACGTTTACTTTTGAGCGACAGAAAAAGTAAAGATAAAGCGTGGGTGTAGTGTGAATCTTCTTGCAGCCACCAATACCAACACTCCTACCACACTTTCAAAGTGCTTTTTTCTTCGTTCCACCTTTCCGTCAGAATTAATTTCGATATAACTTCATGAAAATTTGTGGATCTAAAAATTTTAGTTTGGAAAAGAAACTCTAGTTTATATGCTGCATATATCAGAGAAACATATGCTCCTTTATAGTGACTTGCAATTTGCTAGTAACGTCTTCCATCTTTTTTTTTATATTGGTTCAGCTGAAGGTTTTATTCAAAAAACAGCTTTCGTTCTTTTATTCAAAAAAAAAGCTTTTGTTCTTTTATTATAAGTTTCTCAACTAATTTTCGCGTCGACTAATTTTCTTAGTAATGACTTTTCGTTCGACCAATTCTCGCATTGTCACTCTTCACCCAATAAGAGACAAATGATTTTTGCTGGGAAAAAATGAAATTACAGTGGAGATATTTCAAAGAAAAAAACTCAAATTACCCAGTCTCTTTACAATAAACAAAGCATCGTAAAAAGAGAATCAGCTCGCGGCAACTTTAAAGTATTCCTTACTTCCGAGAATGTTTTTATAACTCGTCAAGCTTCATTCAACAAGAAATCAATTATTCTTCTTCCTAGCTAAGGTAGTGAAAAAGCATACTTTTTCCTTCTAGATTATTTTATAATCGAAAAGATTTAATTATTTTCTTCGAATTGCTGTCAATCGTGATAGGAATGTCAGCAAACGGCAATAATAATAAATTATTCGGTGGAGTCAAAGCTGGAAATTTAGACACAATTGATAAGATATTTATTTGTAAATCCTGCAAATTGATATTACTCTATCCATGGCAGTTGTTATGTTGTGGGAAACTTTTCTGTAGATGGTGTATGAAAAAAGGATTATCCACTAAGTAACTGTTCACCTTTAAGTTTGACTATGATATTAAATATTTGTATTTAGAGAGCCATTTGTTTGCCCATACTGCAATACGATACAAAGCAAAAAAGACGTAATATATTTTGTTTATTTGTCGAATCTATATAACTTCATTAATAGGCATTGTGTGATCGAGGTGTTGAACGAGAGTTGAAGATTATTATCATCATATGCTATGCATGTCCATGGAATGGAACGTACAATGATTATTTAGTATGTAATCTAAAACACAAATATGAAAATCATATTGAGATAATTTTATTCTAGGATCATTTACAAGAACTACATGCAGATTTAGAATGTATCGATTGTCATGAACATTTTTTTGCAATAAACTCATTTGAAGAACATCGAGAAGAAGTATGTGTTCATCGATCTATACCGTGTGGATTACCCAATTGTATGAATTTGGTAATAGTCTATTTTTTTCTTTCGATCATAGTTAATAATTTTCTTGTGTAGATAAAATGGTACGATATGAAAGCACATTATCTTACTGATGAACATCAACATAAATTAATTATCATTATTTTGGAATACAATAATCCAAAACGGTATAAATTACAAATTCAGAATTATTGTGAGTTCATAAAAAAAGAATTTAATGATATTCAGGAAACGATTGCCGTTACTTTCTCAGTCTATGAAATTTTATTAAATAATTTTGCACATTTGAAAATCGAAGAACAAGAAATAAAAACAAATTTTGAAAAAAATTTTTCAAAAATAGATGAATTGAAAAAATATGACAATGAAAATGAAAAAGCTCTTAAAGAATTATCTGAATCTTACAATAGTATTCAAATACAAATAGAAAGTATTAAAAAACTTCGAGAAGAAAGTCTAATTCAGATATTAGATAATAATTCTACGACAACTCTTCGTTTCAATTATCCTAACATATCATCATTTTCATTTCAATCAGTAAAATTTAGAACTTCACAATATGGCCATACATTTAGCCTTCGTGCATGTTCAACAATTGACTCACAACAAAAATACTTATCGATCTTTCTTACTTTACATAATGGAGAGTACAGTAATCTTATTCCTTATCCATTTTTGTATACTATTTATCTTACTTTATGGGATCAATCAAATCAACAAAAGCATATTGAATATGTCTTAAAACCTAATCCAAACTCAACTGCATTTATTCGACCGACGAGCGAAAAGAACGACGAATTTGGTATAATGAAGTTTTGTTCACTTGAATATCTTACAGATCCAAAAAGTATTTATGTAAGAGATGGAGCATTTTTTATTCGAGTGTTCGTCGATTTTTTGAATACTGGACAAAATCCATTTCAATCAAAAGACAACGACGACGACGACAATGTCGCAATAATGTCTACAACAAAGATGATGACAGAATAGCTTCGACTTCATTAATACTCATCTTCTCGTACAACTCATTTCAGTTATTGGATTATAAACCAGAATATATATGTAAAATAAATTTGAACACCGTTGCTAAGCTATAATTTTTAATACTAGTGTTTTTAACTTTGACTATCCAATAAAGAAGTAATGTCAATGTGTAAATACAGATATACACTAAAAGTTTTCAGATTCATTTTTAAAATATTTTATTCAATTCTTTATTTTATTTATGAATGATAAAATTCGATATCAATCAATAATACAATTTGCAACTTATTTGTACATCAACGGATAATAGTCATTTATAAGCACATAGTTAGTTTCAAACTTTTAGATAGTTTACCTTAAATATGACTGCCATCAAGTTTCTTATTTGAAGTTATTCATTGTTATCTAGAAAACGAATTTGTTATATTTCAATATTATTTTTGGTATATTAAATTTTCATAGCGAGAAATATTAAGAGTATCCCCCCCACCATTTCCGGAGTTTCTAGAGAATGGTTCATCAGAAAAATTAAAAATTTTCGGAAAAGATAGGTTTTCACTAATAAAGTTGTGCTAAACTCAAAGTTTCCTAATGCTAGATATTGGACTCACAATAAAAAAACGCTTAGCTTTTTTTTTTACTAGGACATATTTTGTAACAGCTGTGAAAAGTCACTAGTGTATGTGAAGTAAAAGTTTCTGGTCGATCCCACTTACCATATAGATGAAACGGAAATGCATCAGTACTTTCTTTTCTTGATTTAGAATTTGAATTTGAGAAAAATACCACTGCGCATTCAATGAGTTAGTTTCCAACGTTGACAAAATATTTTTTCTTTATTGTCTATGACATGTCTATAATCAGAGAAAAAAAAAACATATCGAATGAAATTCATCTCCTATTTTTACTTCTATTTTTTGAACAGAGTACAAAGAACAGATGTAAGAGGATTGAAAACCATTGTCAGATTGTAAACAAGATGTAGTGTTTTATTTTGTTGACCTCACATTTTATTCGATATATGATTAAAAAAACAATAATCGTGACTCATAACTAGCAACTCATTCGAAAGTAATTTTGACCAATCATTTGTGATATTCATGATCACTACCACTATAATGTTCTTTCATCAGTAATGGAAGAAAAGAAATTAACGAAAGGCTTGAAAAACTGGAAATAAATTATTCCGAAGATACTCACTTCACAACAAGCGATTAACAATAGTCTTGAATATAATAAGTAACATTTACTGGAAAAAAAAAGTAAGTCCGAAGTCGAACGATGTCACACGCATCTCAGCATGAAAACGTTAAAATTGAATTTGTTGCAATAGGGGTTCTCAACAATCATTCTTTTCAAAATCTAAATGCTGTCAAAATAAGTCTTTTTTTTGCATATTGATAGAGAACACTTCGAAGTATATATATATATATCGATGAAAAAGAAAAATCGAAAAAATTTTGATTTTCATGTCCTAAAAAAGAGGAGAGCACCTTGAAATAAAGATTAATACCGAATAGAAAACATTTAATTGTCCTCATCTAAAATATAAAGCACATGTCGACTTTATTTCATATTTCTTACGTGACATTGATGCATAAATAGAGTATAGAAAAATAAACTTGTAAGAGAACATGTAATTAAAAGCGAAAAATGAGTGGTGCAACCAAATATGGACTAGAGGAGGATCAATTTCTACCTCTTCCTTACAAACGGTCAAATTCCACTCGAGAGTGTAGATCTTCTCTTTACTCACACTCTCTCTGATTTTACATTGAAATCATTGTTACGAAAACTTTGTCTAATCGAACAGAATTAAGCTCAATTTATACAATAAAACAACGTAATATGTTTTCATAGTCGAATATCAAAGTTTGAGATCAATTATTATTTTATACTATGATCAAAGTCTCAATTCATACATTACTATCTTTAATGTAGGATGCGAGAGGTCATGACAATATTTATATGTATAACAACTATTTTAATTCTATGATTTTTTTTTTCTTTAAATATGAATAAATAAATGATAATTGGTTTTCATAAGAGATTTTTTATTTTAGAGAACAAAAAAAAAACAAGAAAGATCATGATGAGTTGATATTGCAGAATTCAAACATTTTTATTTAAGACTTGATCACATCGGTATAGTCTAATGTTACGATAAGAGACCTTCAATTTCTCAATCTGAGATCAAGTTTCAATGTCAGTTATATTTTTTTTTTCTCTTTTGATTACTCAGTGGATAAAGAACGAAACTAACAATAACTTACAAATATTTGAATAGCAACATTTCTTTTCTTATTGTGTATTCGAACTTATCAAATACTTTCTATTTTGAATCTTTTTATTATTTCCATTAACATAATATATTTGTATAGGAAATTGGTTGTACTAAAATATGTTTTAAAGTTCTTAATTTCTAATTTTTGATTTAAGAAAGAATAAAGCATATTTTATTTTCAACATATAATTTTAAATAAAAGAAAATTCAACATCTTTTAAACTACAAACAAAACTTGAAAAGTTGATTAGACAAATGAAATAATAAATCAGAAAATAACATCATTTTTTTCTGCTCAATTATTTACTTTGAGCATTATTAGAAAAGTTTATAATTCCATATGAATATTCTAACTTAAACAAATGATATAAAAAAAAAACTAGAATTTAACAATTAGAAATAAAATATTTAAATACATAATGAAATAATAGCATTATCTGAGAGAAGCTGCTACTTTCATTCAGTATTATGAGAAATATGAATATCCATTTTCTAGCAATGATATTCTCATTTCATTATTCAACTTTTATAGAACATTGACTTTTCCTTATCGCCACAATAGATAAAATCGGAGAACATTTGACTAGAATATAATAGATAATTGCAGCATAGAATTATTAGTCTATGCATTTTCTTATCACAATGAAATTTTTACAATATTTTGCTCTTTCTCAGAACAAATTAATAAATGAAATGAGTGTCGATTTTCTCATTGAAGTAATAGATACTTTTAATCTATCATGATGATTATTCGGCATATGACATTACACTTTATCTTCTAAAAGAGAAAAAAAATATTTGAGCAAAACGCTCATAACTACAGCACGCCAAATATTTGCAAATAAAAGTATTATGTAATGTGAATAACAATTGAATCAATATTGAATGTCTTGAGATGATTGAAATTATTTGAATAAATGGATAATTGTTTTTTTGATAATAATTAATCAAAACGTATTTGAATTGTCTTTATCCAAAAAAAAAAGAAAATAAAACAAGTTTTTCTCATCGGATAGTTTAGAATCAGACTTCAAAGTTAAAAAAAATGAATACTTTAATTGTCAATGAAAGAAAGATAATTATATTCGAAAAAATAAAATCTTTTCTTTAGATTTGAGGAAAACATTTTCTTTTTGCCTTTAACATACATAAGTTTTCAACCATTTCAATAACGATAAATAACAAGATGACACTTAAGTTTCACTCAAAGTGCGAAATTGATGCAAAGTACTCATTGAAAATTGGTTGTTGATGTGAGTAATGGATGTAACTGCTTTTCTCACTCATGGATACGTATACCAGCACTATCACCCACTTTCAACAATATCTACATCCACATTCTTTTAGTATTTTTGATCTTACAGTGATGTATGAAGTTTTCTCAAAATAAATTAAGTTGAAATCGAGAGAACGAATATTTTTGTTCATATGGATATAGTTGAAGAATAAAATAACATGTTTTTATGTGAAAAAAGAATGACATACTGAAAAACTCGATTTAACCATAGTTGGTATTACTCATCATCAAAACTTAATTTTTCTCAATTTTAAATGCAATATTTATGATCAGAGTAAAGGTACGGCTTCTAGTACCTAAAGTTTTTGAAAATCCTGAAGATACAAAAGAGTCAAAAAAATCATATCAAAATGACGAAAGACTAACTCACAGAAAATACTTCTAATAACTGCTAGACACTTTAGCAATCAGAAAAAATCGTGGATAAAAAGCAACTTTATTGCAATAACTCCTTTGTTAATAACAAGTTTTTTCATTGTGATACTAAAAAAAAATCAATTATGCACTACTTCCATCGATATTCGAACATCGAATATATTCTTGATCTTTGATAAGGTACTGACTGCAACTATTCTACCATTTAGGAGTAATTTACTACAAATGGTCTTTGTGTAGTTATATATTAGAGAATAACATAAACAAGAGCGATGCTTAAACGGCTGAGAAGAGTCCGGTATAACTGATGAAAAAAAAGCTTGTTCAATAAGAGTTTTCATGTTGTATGTGAAAAAAATAATTGTAATATGACCATTTACATTGAAAACTTTCTCCTTTTCAAAATGATATACAAAGGTTGAGAACGCATATTTCTCTCATTGCATACGTGGTGATCATACGCTTTTTTCCCGTTCTTCTCTGTTACAAAAGAAGAGGCAAATAAAGGCTTTTTTTTGCTTTCTGATCTTTCTTTTGTTAAAATGAGTCCGATTATGAGTTCTCGAAAACATAAAAGAAATAGTGCTTTCAATGAACATCGAATCGATACTATTGATGACAATGTGTTAGCAGTTGAAGATATTAACCGATATATAAATGATCTTCGTCGTGAACCAATATCATTAGTAGATACAACAACAAGTACAAGATTATATAAAGGACAACTAATTTAAATTCTTGAATATAATAGGTAACTTTTTGTCCCTTTACAGAAAGATTATTTCACACAATATAAATTAAATAAACAAGTTTAGAAAGATGGTCATCATATAAAATCAGTGATCAGCTTAATTAATCTCAGGAGCAAAGGAAAAAAAGCAAAAAAGATGAAGCATCGGATGAGAAGGACACCAAATATTTCCTAAGAGAAAATGTTTTTCGAAAAATTGGTACGAGGTTCCCCTCACAGATAATTTCGCGAGAATTCTTTTTTAAACGTTTTTAAATGTGCGTCTACTATTCATCACAAGATAGGGTACAAGGCCGAAAAAAATCGTGTCTCACAATACTCTACACCTTTATTGTCTATTCTTATCTGTAATTCGTTCTCGTCTTCTTCTGTGTGAATGCATATTTGCTCTCTTTTTCTTTCTCCCTCATATGTTCCAACGTGTATGATGCATGTAGTCATTCATTTTAATCAGTAGCGTCTACAGTGCGAGTGAAGTATGCTCTATTACGACTCGTGATAGCTATTAGTTGAAAGTTTAAGAGTTCGTCTCTTTTTTGCAGATCCTTTTGTTTTTCAATGATGATTGCTTTGTTTTCATTAGGAGTTAAAGCTAATGAAGTAGGCTTCCCATGTAAAACAAGGAGTAAAAAAACCACTATTAAGAAGTACTTTCAATAGATTTTTTTGAAAGCACTTGATAGTCATGTTTTTGGGTCAAAATTTTTATATGGATTGATAGTGTCAACAGCTTGATCATTCTTTTGTATAATGAAGAATTCGTATCCTATGTCTTAGAACTATTATCAATGGCATCAACCATAGCCTTCTTCTCTCATTTATGGGTTCGCATTCAAGTGACTCTTCTTCGTCTTATTGTCTCGATTCGCTTCTTCTACCTGGAACGCAAACGTGGAGTCCGTTTACCCAAACCCTCTCTGATCGAATCCATCCGTGTCGAAGATCATTCAATTCGTTCCCTGGTCTACTTACCTCCAAACTACTCCATCAATTCAACACCTTATCCACTTCACATTGATTTTCATGGAGGTATCATCTTTCTATCTCTCGCTTTTTTTCATTACTAGTACAATGCATTTCTCTAAACAGGTGGCTTTATCTTTGGTCGGCCAGAAGACGATGCTGAATTCTGTGATTATATTGCATGTGAAGTGAACTGCATTGTTGCAAGCCTGAGCTATCGACTGGCACCTGAGTATCCTTTCCCAGCCGCCATTCATGATGCCAAAGCCGGTGTTGAATATTATCTCTCCTCGGCATCTGATCTCAATATTGATAAAACAAACATTTCGATCGGTGGTTTCTCTGCCGGTGGAAATTTGGCCATCGTTACGTCTTCTCTCATTCGAAATGTATGTGCGCTGATTTCATTCTATCCCAGAACTGACTTCACCATTCCTCTGGAAAGCAAGAGATCGCCAGGTCCAGATGTAACAAAATATTTGATTCCTTTGAGTAGGAAGGCTCACGTGCCTCCAGAAACGGACTTGAAGAATCCATTATTGAGTCCCATCTTTGCAGATGCAGAGACGTTGCCGAAACTTATTTTCGTGGTGACTGCTGAGTACGACACCAGTTGTACGGAAGGTGAAGCTTTTGCAAAAAAGATGCAAAGCAAAGGAAAAAATGTGTTGTTATGGAGAGCGGAGAAATGTGTTCATGCTTGGGATTTCATGGATGGGAGTGCATACGAAAACAAGAAAAGAAAATGGGAAGCGTATAAAATGAGTGTGAACATGTTAAAAAAAGCTTATTATGGAACAAATTATTATGAAGAATATAAACCAAACTATCTTATGTCCTTGGAATGACTTAATTAAATGAAAAAAATGTACATCATCAATATGAGCTGCTAAATAAAACGAGATGTCTCCAAACTCAAATGATCAAGTCGTTGATGAGATAATGGCAAAATAATAAACACACCCTCAAAATAGCAATTTTTAGGGATTAAAATAGATTCTTTGTTTTTATTTGATTACGGTGGGACTTAATCATTTATTTAAGGTAATGAAATCGAAAAATGAATTTTTTTTCTCTAATGGCCTAGAGTAGTTCTGTGACGAACCTTTTTTTCCAGAATTATGAAATGCATAAAACTAGCATCTTATAATAAGAAACATATTAAATCTTACAGTAAGATATTTGTATGATTCTATAAGATTAAACAGTATGTGTCTTATGACATCCAATTGCCGGTACAATCTTTGAGGATATTATACGATCTGCAGGCAATTTTTTCACCTGACGTTTGACCATTTAGAGACTGAAACGATTGCTGTTCTTTCAATGAAAATTGATAAGTGAAATTGTGTATTTTCAATCAAAAGTGATGTCTTTCAGCATTAGTTACGAAATTGGCTAGTATTAGTCAAAACTTCGCGATCATACCTATCATATGAAATAAAAAATTCTTTGATTAATTGCATGGCAAACTTTTGGAGCATCTTGTATGAACAATCAGTTTTAAAAATTATGCTTCAGTGAATGTATTTTTCTTGAATTTGTTGATGTTTTTTAATTTTGACTAAGTGGTTGCGAAACTGAAACGATACGTGTTTGTTTAAGATTTCGAATCTATAAAGCAATCGGAATAATGAATTATGAGAGAATTTTTAATACTACAGTTAAACTACCATATGCATTCACAATAGTTGTTGATATGTAAAGTATATCAGAATTTTGAACATATAAACAAGTACAATGCGAAGGACGATATTGTTCAATATACTTCTCATACGAATAATTGATATACTAATTATTAACAAATAATCGATCGACCATTTTTTAAACTGTCTCATGTTTATTTTCGAGAAATTTTTGATAATAAAGATAAATTAAATATTGTAAAATTATCATTTAATGAGTGTTGTCCAATAAAATTTAATATCAAATTCAAACACGGTTGATTGTGTAAACATTCTTCCAATGATGATTTTAATATTGATTCAAGTGAATAATAACCAATTAATAAACCATTTAATGTTGAATTTAAATTATCAATGATGTTGCTAGTTGTAAACATTTGGATGAAGTAGAAGTATGTAAGGTTGATATTGACAATCTCTTGTGCTTGCTTGCATAATGATGAAAGAATTCGAAATTGAGCCGAAGTCGTAGCACGAAAATTATGTTGTTGGTCGAAAAATTTCCGTCGACACGACACTTCGCTGACAAAGCACTTCATTGATAAGCTCAGGTAGATATCTGCTTTTCGTCGAAAGTATTTTCTTGGCTATGGAGAGCACTTCAAATTTAAAGGTGAGGTAAGTGTGACGGTGAGGGTAAGAGCCATGCAAGGCACTCCAAGTGTGAGGACAAGGGCACTACAAACGTGAGTGTGAGAGAAAATTCATTGTCCTCTTAACTCTGAATAGTTCCGTAGAAGAATTGAAGAATTTGAAATTGTCTCGAAGGGCTACGAACCTTTCCTTGAAGTACTTTTCGACGAAAAGTATGTGATTCTATTCAATGGTGCCCTGAAATTCTTCCATCATCGCCAAAGGAACAAAGTTAAATAGGGGATATTTTTGATCTTATCTCTTGACTGTGAGACAGATAAGAAGAAGAAAATAATTCACTTTCGACGAAATGCTTTTCTACAAAAAAGTTTCCCTAAAAATTTTTCAACAAAGTTACTTCGACGAAAAATCTGTCGACTAAAGTGTCGTGCGACAAACAACATAGCATTCCGTTATACCTACATCAAATAAATGTTCAATCCATTGTTGACCAACAAAACTTGACGAACAAATTTGATGATAAAATAGATCAAGTTCTATAAATTGTTTATATATCCACCTTCAAATCTTTTAATTTGGTGGTAAAAGTTCAGAGCTTTATTGTGAAATTCAGATTTATTGATCACATGATCAGTCAGTTCTCTTGTCCCCGACACTGTTAAAAAAACCGGAGAATAATAAACGTTTGAAAGGGTTGATGAAGGTGCAACGTATCAAAACGCTTTTCTACCGTTTATGAAAGGATCATGAACCATTCGAGAAACTCCTTAAATGGGGAATATTAAGGGGTTTATGAACTTCAAATATTCGTCTTAAAAATTTTCTAAAAGGATTCATAAGATTCTTAAATCTTTAAAGAGTTTACTATATATTCGGCTTTCATAAATTCATCGTGAAAGTTCATGAGCTAGGTGAACCTCTACAAATACTCTTCAGGTGTAGATGAGATTGTAGGTATTGCTGTCGGAATGTAAGGAATGATTATCCATATCCTAGACTATGCAAAGAAAAGATTTTGGCGAGTGTCCTGCGGCCTAGAAAGATGTAAAACACGATGGAGTCTCTTTAGTTGTGCATTACAACTTTCTCTGATGATATTCAGCACAATCGATAGCAAGCTCAAAGGGGCAGCATGACAAAACATTTATCAAGGTCTGTGACAGAAGTCAAATGATTATATTCCAAGAAACAAAAAAATTAACTTTTGAGACTCCGAAATTTCTTAACCACTTAAAATTTAGATATGATTTGAAAACCAGAACGCACGAAGCTCAAACATCAATTAAATCCAAACCAGTATGTGGATATGTCTATCACGCCTATGTGACAGCACTCAAAAAGGTCATATATAAGAGAAAAAATACCGGTTATTTTGGTTTTTAGAATTTCAAATGTAGAAGTCCATTAAGTATTCAAACGTTTAAGGTTCAAAGCCTTAAAATAGCACTGATGCAGCCACACAGAGAATCTTATGATGATGGTCCACGAGGCAGAGTGTAAACTTGAGAAAAAGTGATGACGTAATGAGTACAGGATTCCTTACATGAATTTAGTTGTCTATGTATAGAAAGTTATTCGGGAATAAGATGTGAAATTGTTAATAATCTTATTGATATAACGATTGGTAAAATACTAATAACAACTGAATCATCTATGCTTATACATTTTACTGGAAAATTCAAAGATAAAGAACATGAAGGAAGGATTATTTCTCATGCAAATAACAAAAAAGTTTTTATGTTGTTATTTTTTTCCTTATTTGAGTAACGTCTACAGAAGATATACCATGAAGGTTTCGTGACAACAAAAAATCTATTTAAATATGCAAATTTTCGACACCTTGATTATTTCGTAAAAATCAGAGCAACAACAACACCAATAATCGAACTAAATTAATAAAAAAAAACAAATCCTGGTATATTTGAATTCGACTAGATCTCCTATCGATTATGGCATATCGTCTTCGATCTTCTTTTGAGGTTGATGACTTTATTGTCCGAGATAATAATAGGATCACTGCACTTAATTATCATTACAGAACAAGTGATGGATATTCCAGGACGGTAACGGTGACTCGACAAGCTTATGAAAATATAGCAAATACAATGCAACATCAACAGTACCATTTGACGCATACTCCAAGGTTGTCAGAGTATTCATGACGGGTCCTCATGCAGCGGCTGACATACCTGAAGCATTTCATATTTTAGATAGAGATCGTTCTGGAACAATCGATTTAACGGAATTAACTAGGTTTGCGTCTATTTACTTACCAAACGCTACGCCATCCAAGCTTCTTAGTTATATTCGAAGAGTTGACCGAAATGCAGATGATAAACTGAATTTACTTCACTGATAATGAGCGGTATTGTGCATGATCTTGTATTTGGATAAGCCTAAGACATCTACGTTCTTGAAAGATAAACGATTAATTGCGATACACTACAAGAATGTTCATGCGCCTGAACGCGATTGATCTTCAATTTTTTTTGCTAATTTTTGATGATTTTTTGTAATGAATCGTGTTTTTTTTTGAACTAACTATTGTTCTTCATCATATTAAATATATGCGTGATTTAATAAATATTTGGTTGATTTTTAGACATAGAGAAATAATTATACGAATGATTTAAACTGAGCGAATAGTTTTAATGAAAAAAGTTGAACATGCAACTTATTCAAGATGAACAAAAATATGCAAAAAGGTAAAAATACGAGTACAGTATGGTATATGAGTCAGTTCATATAAGTCGCGTCCGGTCACATAGAGATCTTGCTCAACTGAGGATATGTTGTAGAGGAAAGAGTTTTATGAATTTTGATGCAAACCGTTTTAAAAAAATATTGAACTCTCGATTTTTTATGAGCATTTTATGCGAAGTTCTGAACGCGACCAGTTCCACCGACGGGAGTCCTAACACAGTCATATCTGAAGAACGTTTCAGCCGATTGACCTGCAGTTTTCTACAGAAAGGGTATGGATATTAGTATGGATGTGTATGTAGAAAGAAGCTAAATAGACACCCACACCCACTGTATGAAAATAAAATATTTTCAGCTAAAATAATGGAATATAGGATCAAGACAAGATAGTCATTTTCTTTACAATTGATATTTATTCGACACAAAGCAGTTGAATCAACATCGAGTATAAACAAGCGATGACAACAGAAATATATTGAAAGCAAATTTAAAAGTGTAGAACATATATTTAAGCAAAAATATCATAGTTAGAGATGAATTGCTGTTCATTTTGGGCTACTTTATGATATTGGTATAACTTGAACTGCCGTATGTTGACGTCGATTGAATGCATGACGTCGAATCAGCTTGACCGCACGCGGAATGACGAGTTGAAGAATAGTGACGAGACCACCAATTAATCCGATGATTGTAGTGACCATATAAAGAACATCAGACTTGACAATGTATGAATACTGACATTCAATAGGATGGCATTGTTCATAATAAGCCGAATAATTAATTTGAGTGTGCCATGATTCAATCATCATCTTTTGCAATATGATATAAATTGGCGTTGTGAGATTGAATTGACTGTTATAAGAAGCATTCAAAGCTTTTGTAATAAAAGGAATAGAATTGAAATAATCATATAGAATCCTTGCACGAAATTCATCAATCCAAGTTTGATTGTACAACGAAGCAAGATTTGATTTGAGAGTTGCTTCGACTATGTAGCAACCGATAAAAAATCCTGGAATTAAATAAATAAGTGTATTATTCGGAGAGAGCGTATAGAGACCGATTGGTTCGATACATGTTGGATCATTATAACATGAGCAAGATGATGTCATATTGTATGTCTTGGGTATTATACCTATCTGATTGCTCCATCCATCAGGTATGCGAAACTCTGTTGACATTGTTGTTTCAAAGCCCGATAGAAGAACATTTGCGTGTATTGTATCACGAATAATTTGAAGTGAGCTAATGAATTCATTCTCACTTGTAGAAATAAATAGATCAATAAGGGCTTGAGTTTGTTCAACAAGTTGATCTTCTGGAATAGTTTGAACAGTAATAAAAGATGTTTGATCGAATTCCAAAAGTCCATCATTGATAGCTGCCAATGATACCTGACAAAATGATGCAATAGTTTGAAAAATAGCATCGCCTACTATACGAAAATCACGATTGTTTAAAGGTCCAACAAATCTAGTATAAAAAATTCCAGTTGACCAACGAGAATCGACAAAACTGCTTTCACATATCTGATGAAATGTAGGTTGAAGATTAAGAAATGTTTCTCTCGGAATGGCAATCTTTTGACACGGACAAATAAATGTTTGAGAATAGGTTTTGTAAAAAAAAGTATATTGTTCAATTGAAGGATTGCTAATTGTAACAATTTTTGTCACTTGTACTTGAGAAGAAAATACCGTAAGGATAATCAATGACAAGAAAAGAAAGACTAAGAATAATTTAGTAGAAATAATTTGATTTTTAATTTCATATTCATTATTTTCAGCTGGATCATCAGAGGAAAATAAGTTGATTTTACGTAATCGAGTAACAATTTGTTGAAAAGAGAAAGTAGATGAATCGGACGCAACAGTTGTTTCTCTATGTTTACGATGACAACAGCGAGAGTACAATGCAAATATTACATGGACAAAACGAGGAATGAAAATCTGCAGAATCTTCATCAAGCCTCCCAGAAGACCAAAGATTATTGTTAGAATAAGCCAAAATGAATTCTGTTGAGCTGTAATATATATACAATGGTTAGGACGACATTGTTCATAGAAGATACGATGAGATGCCGAAAAATTCCATTGATCGATGAATAATTCATCTGCAATGTCACCAATAAGCGAGTTTGGATCAAAATGAACAAGATTTTGACTATCGATAGCATTCACAGTAGACTGATTGGACCAGAAAGACATGAGATCGACACATGTTTGATTAAATAGGCAAGTCATTGTGGAAAAACGAATACTTTCCATCATTAAACAGCCATAGAAAAGTCCCGGAACTTCCCACAATTTGAACGTAAAAGTAGAGTTATAGAAATAAGTCGATAAAGGCTGGAAACATTTTGTCGAAACTTGACAAGCACATGTGGTGAATGTATTACCAGAAAAAATTACATGTGTAGTATAGGCATATTGCATGTTGAACAATGGATATGTACCAGTATGATAAAGATAAAAGTTGCTGAATTTAGAACTCATAAGTCCATTATTTCGTGTCATATTTAAAATAAAAGCAAGATTACGTTTAAAAGAACGAGTCATTGATGACTTGAATGTCTTGTTTATCTTATCCATTTCTGTGACAAATATTTGAGGAGCAAGTGCTTTATTAGCTACAAATAATGATGAATTAAACGCAATGAGACTCGATTGAATGTGATCGTCGGATACTACACAAAATGAGTAAAGAGAAGCAAAGAATAATCGTTTAAGAATACGAAAATCATAGGTATAATAATTTTCATTGTACCAATTAAAATCCATATAAAAGTACCATCCTTTCAAAATAAAATCTGACCAACAAAATGGATGAAGATCATATTTAATTTGAATGAACTTTTCATGAGCAATCGCAAATGTTGAACAAGGACAAGAAAAAGAAGGATTAGAATATTGTTCGGTTTGCAATTGAATAAATTGTTCAAATGTCGGAGATTCGATTTGATGAGACGTCATAACACGTTCCATGCTATAGTATGTAATTAAAACAATAAATGATATTGCAAGCAGTAAACAATAAAGTCTAGTGCTTATTATTTGTTGTTTGATTTCTGTCTCATTTGGTACGGATAATGGTTTTGAAAAGTAGTTGAAAGTGCGAAGATATTCCATTAAAGAACGACGAACCGTATCTATTAAATATGAAGATTAAAAATTAAATACATAATAAAGCATTTAAGGGTTGTACAATAATATGTACTAATCAATATTTCGATCCTATTGATCTTCACTGAGGAGATATTAAATTTTCAAACTCTAAAAATAGTGTTTCTAATCGACCATCTGAACTTTTTCCCCAAATGTGATCTTCTACAGATTATAGTATATGAGAAAAGTGAAGGGTAATTCATGCCGATCTGATTTGTCTGGTATCATTTGCAACTCTGAATTCTACTCACTAGGTTCATTCACTACTGTTGGTGGCGGTGCGAATCGACGTCGAATAAACTTAACAATACGAGGAATAAGAATACGAAGAATTTTTATCAGTCCACCGACCAAACCGATCAATGTTGTCGCTATGTATATCATATTGAATTTAGCACTGAATGAATAGATACATGATGATACTTGACATTGATGAAAATATTGAACATGTGAAACATTTTTTTCCCATTCTTCTGTCATGGCTTTGGAAAGAAGTTGATCAACAGTCGAAGAAACGTTGAATCTACTCACAATAGATGAATTGAGTGGCAAAATCGGACGAGTAAGTGGAAGTGGGGCTTGAAGGAACTGTTCGATCATTTCAATACATGATGCTTGATAGAAGCATTCTAATGAAGACTGCCGGATAGCTTGTACTAAGTGACAACCGATGAACAAACCTGGTATTCTGGAACGAGGTCGTGGAGAATCACTTTGATTTGTTCGACGATCTTCTATGAGTAATGGATCAGCACACCATCTGGAAGTATCACAATCACATGAGAAATCCCCATATATACCAGGTGCTGTAAAGAAGCCACCATTATATATATTAATTAAAATCTGTAGGTTGCTGAATAAGCCAGATAAAAGTGTATTTGTTTGAGTAGAAAACTGATTGAGGTTGAATAATTCATAATAGCTGTATATTGTTGATGTTTCGAAATCTTGAATTACTGCATCGATTTGTTCTTCAAAGAGGGTTTTAAAGAGAGCCTGAGTGGTGATAAATCGTGTTGATTTAAACATTTCTAGGCTACTCATCAGTATTTCATCCGATAGATGGCAAAATGAAGCCAGAGTTAAAAAGATTAGGCGACCAGTATAACCAAATTCTATTGAAATATATCTACTTTCAACTGAACTAATATGATCTATCCAATTTTTCTGAATGAAATCAGATGAACATAATTGATGAAATCGTGGCTTAAGATCAATGAAAGATTCATGAGAAATACTTGCGTTCTCACATGGACATCGAAGTGTTTGTGGATAATGAAGTGATAGTGATTGAAACTTCTCATATGATGGATTCTTCAGTTTAATAGTCTGTGTAATATTTACTTGAGCCGTATATATAACGATGATAAGAATAGAAACGATAATCGTTAGGATAAAGATACGAGTTGAAATTCGCTCACTTTCTAATTCATATTCATTGTTGGCTGTAAGAGGTGATCCAAAGAAATTAAGAGCTTTGAGACGATCTAACAATGCTTGTAGCATTTTGAGTAGTTTTTATTGCGTTTTGAAAAAAATGAAGAGAAGATAAAAAAACAAGCACTTAACTTTATTTTACACTGTAGGCTACAAATCAACACTCTCGAATATTAACAGTGAGTGAAGCGAAACTCCATTAGTAAATTTAATAATAGAATAAACGTATTTTTTTTTGTAACTTATTTCATACTGTTTGTTAGGATATAAGAGATTGTATGTCGTTTTTCTATTTTCTTTTTCTTCCTTCATTCCGTTCTTCTATGATCTAGTTCCAGTGTACTGGAATTTTCTTCTTCATTCATAGTTTTTTTTTCTCAGTGCATTCATATTCATATATAATCGCGAATTTTTTTTTTGGAATAAAGACAGATCAGGTAGCAAACATCTAACTCTGTCATTCAAAGTGTAGGCATCGAAATCCAAAGATCTGAAATGCGATGTTAGCTTTAATTAAAGAATCTATGGAGACAGTAAAATATTTTATTCTCATTTCTATCTTCCCAGGTCGAGTATTACGATCATCATAAAATTTAAAGACGATTTTTTTGTTTTGTTGGGATATATTTCAATCGATATCATTCCACTAAAACTTTCGATAAAAATATATCCGAAGAAAAACACAATTCTTCTAAAATTTTCTTCCAATTAGCTATTAAATTCTTCGATAGAAATTCTAAACAAAAAAAAAATTATTCTAGAAAAAATATTTTAATTTAGCTTAAGTGTTCTATTGAAAAATATCTTAACAAAAATAATAATTCTAAAAGTTTTTTAATTTACCGATGTAGTGCTTTATTGATATACATCTAAACAAAAATAATTATATGTAAAAAAAAAATTATTTGCACTCACCAAAATTCTGTTCGCTTTACTATAGAAGAAAAAGTTATTTTTTAAGTGTCAATTGATTCATTGAAGCTAACTTTTCAATAGATATGTTCAAAGAAGAAAAGTCTTCTAAATATCTGTTCAATCTCACTAATATATGCTTTAATAGAATTATTCGTAGAGAAACGAAAAGATTTTGTGTATATGATATGTAACTTGTGCTTAAATTCTAATGCTTTCTGAAAAAACTAAAAATTAAACTTTTATTTTCAATATGTAGTTTCAATTGCAGTGATAGAGATAAGCGTGGAGAAAATAATAAGGTGCAGACGATTTTCGTTTTGAGCGCTGCATTTCTGATGAGAACCAAGCTTGATTATGTAACATCATTAACCTTTTTCAACGAATATTGAAATTGTATACTGGATGAATGTGCAGTGTTGAAAATTTTATCATTTAACATTAAGGGGTGTGGGTGTGAGGGCGTAGTTTTTCTGTTCCTCCATACACACATCTGCACACTCACACCCTCTCTGGATTTCTTGAATTCCAATAGTTCTGAGAGTTTCTTGGATTTTGTTTAGTTGTGATTGATAATTGTTTATAAAATGGTATAAGTTCAAGTCTATAAATAGCAAATGTGATAATTAACTATAATAAAAAAAAAGAAGTTCAAATCTTTTTTGCCAATTATTCTCTACCCATTACTTATTCAATTATTTCGACAAATTTCATTACTTTTTCATCATTAAATCGTCGACAGATAACTTGTAATCCGATTGATACATTAGAATACGATTCTATTGATATATAAAGTTTATAATTCTCATTGTCCAATGCATTTCTAGGTTTATAATCAACTTCTACTTGGTCTTTGACAAAATCAACAGTTGTAACAAGAAAAACGACAGCTGGATAATCAGAAAAATTACATAAAGATGTATAATTCCACCATTTAGCTGTGCCATGTTGAGGAGCTGCAGATGATCCAACAGGTGCAAGAAGACAATCGAAAGAAGAATTGAAGAAAACTTCTCGTTCATTCCATATTTGTGCATATAGCTCACGATAATTTTCTCTTTCTGAAATTAATTCCTTCATTTCTATTCAATTTCGTTTCTTCACATTTGGTTGATTAATAATTCAATCTGTTAATGGTAATGGTTGTTCATTTACGTCTGTCATCAAACTTCGCTCTTCTTCACCTCCATTGCAATGATAAAGTGCACTAATCAAATCCCCCAACCTTTCTGATAATCAATTGGTTCCCAATCAATAACTCGAATTCCATATTTTTTTAAGTGTTCGACTGTTTCACGAAGAGCACAAGTAACAGATGGATGAGGATGTACAACGCCATCATCCCACATAACAGCAACTGTCAAATTTTTTGAATTTAAATTAATCGATCTCCAAGGAATAGATACAAGAGATGAATCTCTTAACCATGATTCCATATCGAGTACTGTTTTCATAAATAGATTAATATCTTCTTTTTTTCGAGCAAGTGGACCAATCCATAAACTCCATTATTAGCAGCTGAAGAACGTATACTTCCACCAATATCAGTTCCTATACCCATTGGACTAGCTTTAAGACCAAGAAGAGCATCTTCTCCACCTGTACTTCCACCAGAAGTTAAATTTCGATAAAATTGATTCAAAGTAGTACCATAAACAGGACTACTACATTCTAAATGCATAAGACTTTGTGGTTCAGTAGTGCGAACATAGAAAATAGCACCTGCTTCATAAAGAATCTTCACAACAAGAGCATCATCTTCAGCAATTCTATCGATCCATTTTATCCATTCATGCACTAATCCGTCGTCCTCGCATAGTTACCATATCCGTGAGAGAAATTGGTAAACCATGAAGTAGTCCTACAGGTCCTCCTCTTCTTTTAAATTCTTCATCTAAATATTTAGCTCGATCTAATGCTTCTTTTTTAAGAAACTCTGTAAAACAATTAGTCAATTGATGAGCGATACCAGCTCGCTTAAGATAAGCTTTAATAACTTGTCCAGCTGTTAATTGACCTTGAGCTAGTTTAATAACGAGTTGTGTAGCTGAATAATGTTCAGTAATAGTAATTTCATCATCTGATAAGAGACCACATTGTCATGGAATATTAGTTACATTAAGAACAGACGAATCAGGAAGTAAATGTCCAAGCAAACTATCCTTTGGAATAGATGCATTTCGAAGTTCAAGTATTCGTTGAATAGATGAAGTTGCCATAAATACACTTGATAACACATTCAACGAAGAGAAATAATAAATAAAAAAAGATAAACTATGTGCGGCGAACTTGATAACAAAAATGCTTATGGTTGTTTATATGCTATAACTTATATCTCTCATCTTCGCAGCATGTGTTGATATAGAAGAAAGAATAAAAGTCATGAAAGAGATAATAACTATGAAGACAGAGAACTAGACTTGCACCCAGCCCAAGGCCGTCTAGAAAAGTCGGCTGACTGCAGAGCCCGAAAAATATCGAAATATGCACGAGATGTTTGGCAATATTAGCGATGAATGTTTTAGCGATGAAGCTAAGCGTAAAAAACAAACTTACATTTATATATTAAACATGTTCGAATGTTTTGTGTTTTTTCTCTTTCAAATAATTCAACATGCAATTTAAATTAACATGTGGTCAAATGCCTGAAACTCATGTTGAAGCTTGAAAATTATAAAATATATTGTAAAACTGGTCAAAAAAAGTGAGTCTCGGTAATGGGTGTGAAATTCGCTACACTGTGGGTGTGGGTGCGGATGAAGGGAAGACTTACACTCACACTCACATACCCTCAAGAACGAGTAGAGAAAAAGCCTCTAACAATTCCTGCATGTCTACTTTTCCTTTCTTGTTTAAAAGAGCAGTGTCCGAATTAGCAATTTTGAGAATTCACCATAGAATTCGGCTTGCTGCGAATTCGCAGTTTTCGACAAATTCACAAATTTGCCATATTAGCCCGAATTCGGACTAATCTCAAAGTCTCCATAGAAATATTTTCATGGTCACTCTATGTCTATGACAACGAATGTATTCACTCTACATACATTGACTATGGGTGAAACTGAATACATTGTGTGTTACTAATTTCAGTGAATCTTAAAATTAAATGCATTTAAATCGATGAATCGTTAAATGTAATTCACTCCATGTAAAAATGAAATTCATATAAATCAATTTATTCTTGCATGGATTTAAGCTGATGTCAGTGTTAAATGCATCTAAATGGCATTCATAGCATTTTTTGACTTCCTGGGTAGGGGCTGCAAACAGCTGTATGAATTTCTCAAACGCATTATTAGAACAGTTCAATGTACTCTTTGTTAAATGTACGATCACAGAGCCCTACACGGGTCAGGTCAGATCTCGGATTGGGAAGGGCTAAGCCGGCCCAATAAAAAACAAAATGTTTGATCTCGGTTCACATCAGAACAGTAAAACTCTAATCTATGTCAGACAATGTACAATCATGATGGAGGATAGAATAAAGCAGCTGTGTTTGTTTCTCATATGCATCATTAGAACAAATCGGGGTTGGTTTTTTTCAAACGATACGGTCATGATTAAGGATCGAATGAGTCAATGGTATTGAGTATTATAAAAATAGGGAAGGACTAAGAAAGAAAACGAGAAGTTTACTCATCCATTCTGGTGTTGTGTTTCCTTGTGGATTCATTAATATGATAATTTTACCTTTTCCTTCCGTTTTATAACAATAAGCTAATTTAAGCGTTATTTTTTTCTATAAAATACAAAATTTTGTCATTAACAAGTCTACATAGATTAGACAGAAAAATCATTAATTTTTTTCCTCAATCAAATATACAAAATAACTCCTTTTATAGGTTTAAGTAAAACTTTTTATGTTAAAAGAAGACACATTATCTGATGTCGAGCTTAATAGAGAAAAGCTATCAGAATAATAGTGAACAGCAATCGTATTTTTGCTCAGATCTATAAATAAATGAAAGAATAGCCTGTAATAGTTTTCAGAAGAAGTCTATTTCATTTTAAAGTTAAAAACAACTAATTATCTCAAAGTTGTTATATAATTAATAGTAGTTTATTTTCCTTGTTTGATCCATTTTTCATTAAATCTACGATATTTTATTGTTTCTCTATCATATGTATGAACTAAATGAATATCATTATCATCACTTCCTTTCCAAAAACTTTGAATTAATGATGGATATGAATATTCTCCAACATATGTATCATTATCATCATCATGAATTTGAATATCTCTGTGATATGGCCATGTTATTCCATTATCATAAGAAAGTGCAACTGTTAAAGGTGATCTTGGTTGTTGTGTACCGTTATGATTATCAAATGACATAATTACAGCTCCACTCTTTAATGTATATGCTACAATTGCTGCATCATTATTTGGTAAAGATGTTGGTTTTGGAATTGTCCAAGTTAATCCATCATCATCACTATCAGCATAGTAAATCCATACAGCCCTTTTATCACGAAAAAAAGCTCGTAATTTTGAAGTGTTATTCAAACGAATGACTGTTGATTGAATAAGATAAACACTTTGGTTTATATCTGTACGAGTCACTATTGACATTTCTAAAGACAATCGAAGTATAAATGAATACGGAGCTGATGTAGAATTATAGCATGGAAAAATGAGTTCATTGCCGTTAAATGAAGGAATAATGCGATGACGATCATATGTACCTGGTAAGGTATAGAAAGGTTCTGGAGTTGACCACGTTGCACCTTAACAAATCAAAAGTAATTTATCATATAAATACATTCATCGAATAGATTTACCTCGATCTTTACTTTGAACATGCCATATTTGAGAAGTATTTTCACTTCCATGAGCTACTTGTGATGTATGGTATAAATGTAATATTTGTGTTTCATTATCCCAAAAAAGAACTGGATTTTGATTTGAATAATTAACACGTTGACTAACAACAACACCCGGAGTAAATTGTTGTGATCCAAATTCTAAAAGTGATACTGCAATTGAACAATTAGGTTCTTTTTCACCACCTGTAAACCAAGCAACAGCTAAAGTACCACTTGGTGTCAGTTGTTCAATAAATGATGCATGACCTCCTATTCTAGGTGAAGATAAAAATGCATAAGAACTTCCATCACTTGATCGATGAATGATTCCATCAAAGGGAATAATTGCATTTAATTTGGTCAATTGAATGAAAAGTAAAAGTATTACTAAGAACATTTTTTTT
>CAJNOL010002075.1:0-47488 GCA_905250125.1 Rotaria sordida | reverse complement strand
TTACTTTAGATAAAAATTATTCATTAAAACTATAATAGCAACTCTAATACTCTCAAATGTAGAAGTTTTTAATAAATCAAATAACATTTTTGCATGTTTCACATAGTTCAACTGATAGTAACATAAATTTACATAAACATATTGTTGCATTTAATTGTTATTCTTCTTCATGATATTCATTTCGATGAAAAAGAATCTTAAAAAAAACAAAAAAAAAGTTTATTATTTTCAATTAGAAATCTGAAATCAACAAAAATAAACTCTATCTAGATCATGAATCGAAATTTTCGAAATAGAAATTCATTTTCCTTAACTGATATCAAACCTAAACATTGTGTGAAATATAAACGATCTAAGGCATAGATTTTTTCAAAATATAAACTAAATAAATAACTGAATGGACTTCGATAAGTTAATTCTTATACGATTATCTCCAAGATTGCCTGAAAAATGTGTAGGATGTGCTAGTCACCGAATAGAAATCATTGAAAAAAGTATCTCGTACCTTCGGACGTGACTATCAGATTAGATTAAAAAAACTCCATTGTAAGTATGTAGGGTAGGGATCGACTTTGGATCCGAGATCGAAACTAAAATTTCAGACTCGACATGCTCTACTGGTAGCTCTTCTATTTCTTGAACTCTTCTGAGCTACCATCTTTGATTTAACGAGAGAACATCCTGAACTATCGGTCGCCTTCTGCTTTGTACTAAATTGAAACCGTTCATTTTTTTAAAGCTTAATATGTGTATATTCTAGGCAAAAGCTGTATTGAGTCGATAAAATGTAGTCTATTTGAAAAACATAGTCTTTCTCTGATTTTATTTCATTAAGAAATTGAACTAGGCAAGGATAGAAAATATATCATGGATTTACTGGAAACAAAATTGTTTATTGGGCATTGCCCAACGAAAGTTTGCGACAGGGTATATTTGAAAATTTTGTGACACGCAGAATATGTGTATTTGTAATGAAAGTTTGTCATAAGTTGGTCGCATAATATAGCTGTTTATTTCTACGTGCGACAGAAGTGGTCATCTGATTGATCTGTCCGAAATTATTCTTGCATTTCATTAATCGGATAAGTCCTCTTGAAAAGTGATTATATGTAATGATTTAGATTACTAATAAGAGTATATAATAAGTGTAAAACATGGAATCCAATGTATGCAAAACAGCAATCTCTGTCACAAACCGAAAATTTCCATAGAAAGCAACACTTAGTGTGGCCATGATAAGAAAAGCGTAATGTTAAAATGACCAATTGTAATGAATATTACACGATATTGAATTTATAAATTTCATATGGTGCTTGTATGACACTCATAGATTAAATGACAAGTAATTCCAATATTGAATATGAGCATCAGCATAAATAGAATAATGCTATACACAACCATGTTGATAGTATCCCATAGAAGATAGATCGAGCACAGCTACAGTTGCAGATTGATCTTTCCATACGGATTAAGAAAACAGGTAAATATACAAAGATGTAGATTGAATAAAGTAAGAATTGCCATAATGTATTCCATAATAATAAAAGCATTTTTTGGTCGAGAAAAACCATGTTAGATCAAAACGACTCAACAACAAGTATCGTTGAAGACAAATTATTAGACGCAGCTAGGCTAATGTTTGAAGAATGAAATTGTTGAAAGATTGAAAAAATCTGCAGGACACTATCGAATATTGTTCAAGATATCATCGATACAACATAAGAATGTCAACAATAGTAATTGTACACATATAGTGACATGTCGTCCTTGGTTCCATGACAGATGCTCTCGGGGCGTTTGCTCCCTAGCGACACCTTTTCCCCAACGACACTTGCTTTCCAATAATACTAGCTTCTCATGATCAACGACCAGAAATCTTATTGATTACAAGTACCGAACATTAATTTTTTGAATCAGAATGTAGAAAACACTATTGACATTATCAATATCTTATTAATTACACAAATAATCGAAATATTATACAATTCAAAATAAGCAAATACAACACAAAAGTAGACCACACGTGTGAGTGTGAATATGGATGTTACCAAAGAAAAGACTCATCCTGCACTCTCAAACCGCAGTCACACCTACATCCACATCCATGCATCTGAATCGGAACATCGAACAGTAGCAGATTTCCTGAACTTAATTATATTAGTCAAAACTATCCAAAAAGACTTTTAGATTAGAAAAAGAAATGAAAAATCAGTTATTTGCGCTCTATCAAGATCTTGACATGGCTGAGGGATTCGCCGCACCAGCAGCATATATCGCATTTATAGACTCGAAAAAGGCTTATGATCAGATTCCTCGAGACTTCCTTTTACAAGTTTTATATGAGTAACAAGTCGATGGTTGCGTCTACTGGCAGCTATTCATTCTTTGAAAATCATTGCAGCAACTATATTCATATAAACGATACCAATTCGCGCTGCTTTCTTATGCACGCTGGATTTCGATATGAGTTCGTGCTATCTCTACTTCTGTTCACAGTTTTTTTTCGATAAAACTATCCGCGAACTCCATGGCTCACTATGAAAAAATAGGCGATGTAAACATTGACTCTTTGGTCTTCGTGAATTACATCGCTGAGTTCATATATTCTATTGTTGGCTCCCAACATTCTCTGGGTCAATTCGAATCTGATTTCTCATTTTCTGGTATATTGATCAGTACGAAGAAAATAGAATCACTGGTTCTCTCGAGAAAGTCAGACAAGTACACTCTACATTTTAGTGAACCAACACTGAATAACGTAGAGTAGATGATATATTTTAGGGTACACGTCTTGAGTAATGGAAAACAGAAGCGCCAAAGAGTGCGATTAATTAGTGTGATTAACATATTTTTCCGCTCTGCTTTGCCAATAGATTTCGATGAAAAAGAAGTTACTAGTAGTCACAAGACTAAGATTATGATCTTCAATGTGGCCTATCCTCTTATATTCAACTATAGTCTCGAGCAATTGATAATGACTGAACAAGTTCGATCATAAATACGAATGATTGATGTACGATTTCTGCGACGATCTACAAGCAATACGCTTCGAAATATGTTTCGCAACCCAACTATTTGAAAATTTCGTAAAATCAAATCCTTCCTTCTTGATATCGAGAATTCACAGATGCGTTGCCTCGGCCATCTGGTAGGAAGAGGGCTGGACCATATCCCCCTATCAAAGAGAAATTGTTCCACTTCGAGCAGAAATGCATCAACCACATAAAGTCACAACGAAACGCTTTTTTACAAACAAACTACCTTCATTCCACAACATATCTACAAGAGAAAACGAACACTAACAAAGAGAACTACTTCATCCATCTTTTCCATTCACAACCAGAAGTCGAAAAGACTTACAGAGAATGGATCATTTTACTTTTTTCATCTTAAGAGACGTTTCTAGTTGAAATAGATTTTTTCTATTAGAAATGGTTACTTTTTAATGAGAAATGCTTCATCCACATCCCCATTTACGAGCGGAAGTCGAAAAGATTTAGGGGGAAATGGATCATTTTACTTTTTTCATCTTAAGGCATGTTTCTAGTAGAAATGGATTTTTTCTATTAGAAATGCTTGTTTTTTTAGGAGAAGTGCTTCCTCCATATCTCCATTTACAAGTAGAAGTCGAAAGGACGTAGAGAGAAATGGATCATTTTACTTTTTTCATCTTAGGGCATGTTTCTAGTAGAAATGGATTTTTCTATTAGAAATGGTTATTTTTTAATGGGAAATGCTTCATCCATATCTCCATTTACAAGCAGAAGTCAAAAAGGTTGTGAGAGAAATGAATCATTTTACTTTTTTCATCTTAAGGCATGTTTCTAGTAGAAATGGATTTTTTCTATTAGAAATAGTTGTTTTTTCAAGAGAAGTGCTTCCTCCATATCTCCATTTACAAGCAGAAGTCGAAAAGACTTGGAAAGAAATGGATCATTTTACATTTTTCATCTTAAGGCCTGTTTCTACTAGAAATGGATTTTTTCCTATTAGAAATGGTTATTTTTTAATGGGAAATGCTTTATCCATATCTCCATTTAGAAGCAGAAGTCGAAAAGACTTAGAGAGAAATATATCATTTTACTGTTTTATCTTAGGGCATGTTTCTAGTAGAAATGGATTTTTTCCATTAGAAATGGCCATTTCTTAAGGGGAAGTACTTCATCTATATCTCCATTTAGAAGGAGACGTTTTAAAGACTTGAAGAGAAAGGTTTAATTTAATTTTTTAACTTAAAGGCTACTCCTAGGAAATATGAATTTTTCCTTTTAGAAGTGGTTATATGAGAGGGAAAAGTACTGGGTTATGTCTCCAGTCACAAAAAGTCTGAAAGACTTAGAGTGTGTCTTAAGGCGATCTTGTAGTAGATATCGGTTTTTACAAGCAGAAATGATTAAAATATTTCTGCGGAGTGCTTCGTCCATTTTTCTACTAATAAGAAGAAATGAAAAATATTCAAAGAGATGAAAGTAATTTTTTTATCGTAAGAACATCTTCTAGCAGATATAGACGAGATTCTTTTTAATGAGCATCTGGTGAAAGTATATTTCCCAGAGTAGAAATATAATTAGTGGTCATGAATCGGAATATTTGTGATTGGTGCAGATTTCTAGTGTTTGAAATTCAAGCATATGTACAATGTTATATAATAGATTATATGTATATATATTTTTTTTTATTCTCTCTCTCCATTTCTCGTTGTTGAACCATTTCTCTTTGGAAGAAAAACCATTTCTCTCTAAATTCAAGTATATGTGCAATATCATATAATAGATTATATGTATATATATTTTTGTTTATTCTTTCTTTCCTTTTCTCCTTGACATAAATGACTTTATGTGGGGTGAAGCATTTCCTCATAAAGTGGAACAACTTCCCCCATCGACTGGTCCAATGGTCCACTGCCGGGTAGAAATAGACGTGGGTAGATGTAGGTATTGGTCTGGACGAAGAAAATACTCACACTCATCAACTTATTCACATCCATACCCACAAATATATCCACCGCATCTACATTAGTACTCAAGTCCAAACTCACACCGACACGCACCCACACCTACACCCTGATAAATGAACATTCACACACACCTGCAAGCCCCCATACCCACCTCCACATCCTATTCAACAGCTAAATCTGTAAATATAGTCAATAGTCAAGAACATAGCTTTGTTGACTTCCTATGATTATTCATCTCACTCGATGATGTGCGATTTTATTAGAAAAAAGAAACGAATTAATTTTTCGCTGCTCTTTTTTTATTCTCATAGTCTGCTGATTGGTAATGAGAAACAACAATTGTTAAAAAGGCTTCATCAACCGTTGGCAAAAACTGTAAGTGGCTGTATGAAATTTGAAGTATGATTTCAAATATGCAGTGTTCGTTCTTTTCTGTACTTTTTCGAACAACGGGATGGTTCTTTCATGACTTCTTCAAATTTTATCGTATTATGTGCGCTCTATTTACAATATAATCTGTGGGAGAGATCATTGACAATAATCTTGAAATGCTTGTTTTTTTTAACGAAATTTTGTTTGTCTCTGTTCAAATATATCATACATCTGCTATCTCAGATTCTCTGAATCGTCACACTATTCATCATCATTCTCATGAACATTATTATTGATCGAGCATTCAAACTTCATATACCTAGCTGAATTCATATTTAGTATGTTTATCGATGCTACTTCACTAGAAATTCGCGTAAGAGTCTTCATCTTGGGTAACGGTCTCTAAACAATAATCTTTTGTTTTCCACTAAACACATTCGCATCGAACAGAATTGAAATGTAATATGAATTGCAATAAGTTTGTGTAGTGTCTTTCACAGTGTTGTACTTTCATGATGTTTTACAAACAAAAGCCAATAGCAACGTGCCTAGCATTGCAATTTCTCTGTCTCTATAATGTCCAAAAGCATCATCATACCCTACTTTTTTTCTCTTGTGTGAGATGCTGCCTTGGAAACAATCATTTGATTACCAGATTATGTTTGTCTTCTCTCTCTCTCTCTCTCTCTCTCTCTCCTTATAAAATATATAAACAGAACTTTTTCTCATTTCTTAGTAGTCTGCGAGCGCGAGAAAGGAACAACAAGTGAAAGCCTTTCATCATCAAACAAAAAGTAATGTATGTATAATAATCTGTTTTTGTTTTATAGTTACATTCGATTCATCAATACTAAGCTCCATCTCAATTTACAAAAGATTCTCTCAGTAGACTAATCATCAACGATCGTATAGAATATTACTACTCGTATCTTTACAACAATTCTTTCGTTTCAAAATTCTATAAAGCATCTATTTCACCCAGAAGGTCGAAATAGAACATTGAAAACATATAAAATGAATTCAATAGTTACTAAAATAACTATGAGTGACTTAAGCTCTCAGATTGATGATTTAGTTGAAGAATGATATTCCGCTTTCATAAGATAATTTGATCAGCAACGTCTCATGATATTAGAATAACAATGTAAGCATCAATTCCTTAGCTTGAGAAATCTCAGAAAAAGGTATAAATTCTTTCAATCGCATATTTTCTTAGAAGTAATATAAGCAACAACTCTAAGATAATCATTGTATATGGATGTTGATGTGATCCTTGGGTACACAATGAGTCCATTACCTTTAGGATTTGTGGATGTGTGAGTGTAAGGAAACTGGATTGGTGGTGTCGAGAGATGTAGTACTTCTCGAGATACTCGATAGATCAGAGTTGGCTTTTTCTTACATCAAAAGAGCACAAAATATGCATTTCATAATCGAAAAGATAATCTTTTTCAAATTGAAGATGATTAGTCATTTCAATTCATTTCTTTCAAGGTCTACAGTGATAAGACAACCCAATGTTAATGATTTGCACAATAGCTTCGGTTTGTTTTCTAACGAACAAATATTGCATCAATGGGTATCGAACGAATGCGCTAGTGACTGCTGTGGAGCCACGCACTACACCACGCTCACTGATCATCGGCTTTTGTTACGATATGATGCATGTACAATGCCGTCATGTCTGTGTGGCTGCTGGTGCCGGCGGCCTTACAACGATAAATCTATCTTTCTGCACCGAATTGCCGAGATGGATACTCACAGCTTGGAATGGTATGAAAAATTTTGGGCTTATTTCCATTTCCGTTGTCCTCAAGATGCAGTCGCTTTTAATGGTTCCTCCGGTGGTTCAGGCTTTCCTCTATGCGGTTTATTAAATAGAGGGGCAAATGCAGCTTATTTTGATTCGAGGGATAAGGCCACGGCACAAGTTGCGATTGCCACGGCGATCACCAATATGAACAAACGACATTAAACCAGGACATTAATGAACTACCATTTCAAAATTTCTAACATCGAACTTCTTCGAGTGATTTCCTTAACAAAAACATTTTATTGTGAATAAAATATTTTCTGCTTGAATAAACACTATAGACAGATTCGTAATGAGCCAATAAAAGAGTGTAGATATGTGGTTGGATGTGGACATGGGGTGTGGATGTGTTAGGCATGGGTTTGATTCAGCTATTGTGATGTGGATATAGGTGAAGTGGGATTTGAATGTGGATGTGAGGACGTGGGTACGACATGCATTCATACACTTACACGAACATCCTTCATATCGAGAAGTCACAGATGCATTGTTTACAACATGTGCTAAGAATGTCACATGACAAACTTGTCTAGTACGTCTGTTCAGTTATCTCTGATGAGTAACAGTCAATAGATCGTCCCTATTTATGTTAATTCAATTATCTTAAGCGCATATTTGAAGGTTTGATTAAGATCTTCATGATTCGATGTGGTTCGCCATGTGAAGGTTCGAGACCAGGCGAAAAATAGTTTGAGAGAATCTAAACTCTCAATCCAAAAACATAAATGAAAAGTAGAATAAATGATTGAAGGCGTTTTACAAGAAGGCTGATAATTCCATCGATAATACATGCGGAAGCGATATCTCACGATTGTTTTCCGATTCCAGTGACTTCCTTTATTAGTATGTTTGACACAGTTAGCATAGACACATTGTATATTTATTTTCACATTCTGATAATTTCATGAAATACTTGATACTCTTGATTCGTTTATGTTTGTCTCATAGTGGCTCAAATTCTCGTAACTCTCAAATGAGAAACAAGATCAACATACTGCATAATTCTAATTAACTTTCAGCTGAAATGCGAGCTGGTAACAGAGATATCCATGGCGCTGCTACCGCTGCTACTGCCACGACGGCGATGGCGATGGCGACAGCGGCAGGATTTTTAAAAAATCATCGCAGCAGCAGCAGGATTTTTTTTGAGGACATTGAAAAACTGCATGAATTTATTTCGATTTCAATTAGAAATGATTGCACAGAGCGTTTTCTACTCAAATTCGAATTTATTGTTGGAAAGAATTTAAACTCATTAAGAAAAAATGGTTTCAGAATATATTTTACTAATAAAAATTTTTGTATTGGCATCGATAATAAAAAAATTTATCTTAGAACTGGAATCAATTTTGGGTCTATGGCCAGCACAGGTGGTTCAGACGCATCAACATTATCAGGATGTATTTAGATCGACTCAATCCTGTCAGTTTTAATAGACTTCAAAAATATTTCACCCGTTTTGACACGTTACACCATAATATGTTACTTTCAAAAAAATCAGCAGTTTTTATTCAGTTCGAATCACATGGGAAATTAATGTTGTGTAGTTTAAATGTACGACTCAAAACAAAAAAAAAATAGTGCGACTTTTTTGAGATGTACTGTAAATCTAGAGTATTTATGTCATTTTATTTTATGTGCGATTTTTCTTTCTGTTTTGCACATAAAAGCTACGAAATCGATATCGGGTAATAAAAAACTTGTCAACGTTCTTTATAACAATAAAAAAAAACGAAAAATGGAAAAAAATGACTTGACTCGCCCAGCTCTGTCGTTTTGAGCATTATAATTAGTTTATGAATGAACCGGTTGAAGCTATGAATTGGGAGCATATTTTTTCAATTATAGCATATGTTTTTTATAGAATGACTACTCATTTCTTTCGTTTTATTTTATATCAATCAACAGAAAACAAACAAGTTCAATTCTAAATTCATTATGTTCTATTTGATATTTCTATTCTAATTTTATCGAATAGAATCTTATTCAAACATTTGATGAGAATTAATTTTGTATAGATATTCTCAAGTATATATTAAAACGACTTCTATCTTATCGAATCAAAAAAGAACGAAATTGAAAAGAAAAGCATCATGTGTTCTTATCTATTGTTAATCCTTAAGAGTACACCGTTTGACGAAAGATGTATATGTGTCTATGCTTACCATTGTCGTTATTCTTTTCTTTAAAGAAGATAAGATAGACGTTGAAGGACGTGTGCACAAAAGCAACAAACTTGTTTAAAACAAGATATTTATAAATCATAATATTGACGAATCACGAAAATAGCTAGCGCTATTATGAGTTCTGATAATATATTATCAATTCCTGATCTAATTGCTAAGAAACGTGATGGCTTAGAACTTAATCCAGAGGAAATACAACAATTTATAGGTGGAATTAAAACTCGTGACGTTCAAGATTGTCATGCCGGTGCTATGCTTATGGCAATGTTTCTTAAAGGTAATTTTAAAAAATTTTCATTTTATTTTCTTTTGTTTTTTTAATTTCATTTTAAAATTTTCTTATAGGCATGACTGAGGGTGAAATTTGTTCATTGACTACGTCTATGCGTGATAGTGGTGAACGTTTAAAATGGCCACAATTTCGTGGTTTAGTTGTTGATAAACATTCAACAGGTGGTATAGGTGATAAAATAAGTATTCCATTAGCACCAGCATTAGCTGCATGTCAATTAAAAGTACCAATGATGTCAGGTAGAGGTTTAGGTATAACTGGTGGTACATTAGATAAACTTGAATCAATACCTGGTTATCGAACACAATTAACAGATGAACAAATTGTTAAATTAATTTCAACAGTTGGTTGTGGAATATTTTCTCAATCACCTAAATTAAATCCAGCTGATCGTTATTTATATTCAATACGTGATGTTACAGCAACTGTATCAAGTAATGCATTAATTATATCATCAATATTATCAAAAAAAGCTGTTGAAGATCTTGATGCACTTATTCTTGATGTTAAATATGGTATATCAGCAGTGATGAAAACACCTGAACTAGCAGAAAATTTAGCTCATTCCTTATATAAAGTATCAGAAATGCTTGGAATCAGAACATATTGTTATATAACTGAAATGAATAATCCAATTGGATATTGTATTGGAAATGCCATTGAAATTCAAGAATCAATTGATCTTATGAAATATAAATCAGGTCATTCAAATGATTTAGAAGAATTAGTTTGTGAACAAGGTACATATAGAGATAGAATAAGAACAAAAAAAAATACAAAAGAATTAAGAAAATTTTTTTGATTTTTAGGTGGTCGACTTCTTTTACTTACAGATAAAGTAAAAACAATTGAACAAGGTCGAGAAATGATTCGTGAAACATTTAAAAATGGATCAGCTTTACAAAAATTTCATGATATGATTATTGGTCAAGGTGTATCAGAAACTATTGCAAAACAATTAATAAGTGATGATGAAAGTATTATTGGATCTATTTTAAAACTTGGTGATGTACATTATCAAGGTATATCATCAGATACTGGATTTATTCAATCAATTGATTCATTTAAACTTGGTACTATTGTTCAACGTCTTGGTTTGTTCATTATATAAATAATTTTTAATTTTTAATATTCAATATTCATTTTTTTTGTTAGGTGGTGGACGTTTAAAATCAACAGATAAACTTGATTATTCTGTTGGTATTCGTCTGTTAAAACATGTTGGTGATCCTATTCAACAAAATGAACCATGGGCTATATTATATGCTGATACTGATGCCACGCAACGTTATCCAAAAGTTTTAGATGATTTAACTACATCACTTATTGTTTCTTCATCATCAGTCGAACCTTTACAACGTATTTATAAAGTTATCGGATCAACATAAGTACATGAATATTATTCAATCTGTTTTCTTTTTTTTTCTATTAACATTTCATGTACACAAAAAATAATAATGATGCTTGGAAATTCAAAAAACAACAAAATAATTATGTAGATAAAACTAAAATCAAATCATTTTAGTTAATCTAACTTATTGTATTGATTTTCTTTGTTTTTTTGGGAATATTTTATCTCAATAAATAAAAAAGTTCAAAGAATATTGATGATTTAAGAAGCACTACGAGCTAATTGAAACTATTTTACAAATACTAAAAGAAAAAAAAATGTTAAAGAATAGATCATTAGTTTAGGAAATCATTATTGAAAACATATATTACACAAAATTTGGGCAATAGAAAGTACTTTAAATGGAATTTTATCAATCAATATTTGTGTATTTGGATAAGTATTTGTTACATAAAATGTATTAAGATAAACTTTTGGATTATTTGAATGAAGAAATTTTTTCCAACTTTCATTTGGAAATATACCATGACCAACAAAAGCTGATATATTTGTAGCACCATGTTGTAATAGTGCTTGGGCACATTCAATAAGAGTACCACCTGATTGTACTAAATCATCAACAATCATACAATGATAACCTTGTGGATTACCTAGAATATGAGTAATAGATATTATTTGATTCCTATCGATTCTATTTACTGTTTACCTTCTTTAACTATTGTAATACGTTTATCATTATCTTGTCGAACTTTACTACAAATAATAATTGGATAATGTGTATTATCAAATAAATAAGAAAAACGTTTATGAGCTCCATCATCTGGAAAAGCAATAGCATATTTTTCATCGTTAATTTCTTTTACTTTTAATTCATTTAATAATAATTCAACAGTTGATTCAAGTCGAACAATAATATTTGATGAAAAATAAAATTGATTTTGTAATGCATGAATATCAAAAATAACAATTTCTGATGGTCCCGTACGTGTTAATGGTATTGACGAAAGCATTTGTGCTAACGAATAAGCTGTTGCTATTTCACCTTGAATTTGTATACGTTCCATTGTACCCGTAGGAAAATAAGGTAAAAGAACTTTTAATGATCGACAAAGATATTTTGGTAGATGATAAAGAAGAGACATTTGTTCAAATATAGTAAGTGGACTATGAAATGATGCTAAGAAAAGAACATGACTATTACGAATTTGTTCTGAATTACGAATAAATATATTAGGCCATTTATCAGGAAATTCATGCCATTCAATATCACCTAATCGAATAGAATTTTTCCCACTACACGATTGAATTTCTTCAGCTAATTTATGCATTTCTGGAGCATAAAATAATATAGTTGAATATCCATCATGTTGTTTATTTCCTGTTGATTTAATTGATAATTTACTAACAGTAATTTTACTAGTCATTATCAAGATCTCCGTTAAACAAAAAAAAAGATTAAGTAAAAACAAAAAAAGCCGTATAATACGCGCGTATTTACTTTTATTTTTCTTTTGCAGCCGTCAATTGAGAATTGCTTTTGATAAGAAGCAGTTGCTATCGACCCTATCACTTTTAATAATGAACGACAAGAACTATATTTTTCTTATTATGTTCAACTCTCGAACAACCAGGAAAGAAAAAATATATAGTTAAAAATTGTTGCAAAGAAAAATTTTTCTTATGAACGATTTCAACATGAATGACTGATTTTTTGTCGGTTACAAATAAAGAATTCATGTTGAGTTTTTCCTTCTGTTATTACTTTTCTTTACATTGATGTTGTTATTATATACTTCTTCGGTGTCGATGAATGATTCATATGCACAAGAATGTGACCAAGGGGGTTGTGGGAGTGCGCACACTCCACTTCTAGAAAATTTCAAGCTTTTTTTGAACCAAAGTCGAATTTTTTATTAAAAAAAAAATGATCGTAAAATGAAAAAAGAGAGTTTAGCACTACTTCCAACTTTAAAAAATTGTACATGCACCTTTTCAACTCAAAACATTGGCTTATAGTCCTCCTCCAAACTTTTTTTCTTTTCGTCACAATAAAAGTAATTATGAAATTAATAAAACAACGGACGGAAAAATAAAATCTGGAAATGAAAACAAAAGAAAGGAAGAAATAAACAACATTATAAATAGTTCTTTTATCTCTATGAACTCTTTCGTTCTGACTTGGTTTTTTCCAAGTGAATTGTTAGGATGACTAATCTTATGTATATAAAAATCTGTTATTATTTTTTTTTAAATTATTCTTCATTTGCAGCATCTAAAGGGTAAGTATAAAATAAAAGTAAATAAACAGAAGATATAAATAAAAGAGAACTTTTATGGCCCCATTATCAGATTGATGAAAGTTACATCAAATTGATATACATCGGTGAAACCTTATTTAATAAAGCAAGAACTCAACTAAACAATGGCACATCTCACATTTTTATATAAACAACGCGATGCTTTATCGCTGCAATCCAAATTCAGAATGTTAGAACTACGTTTTACAGAAATACCAAGTAAAAATTGTTTATATGTCATACCGGGATTAGTATCTCGTTCATTTGAATTTTTAAATGAAGAACAAGCTAGCATGTTTCAGTCATTGTTTGATAGTAAGTTTTGTTTTATATCTTATTTATTTATTCTATATTTATTTGATATGTTTATATAGATTTACCGGTATGGATTCATCAGCGATCAAAATCAGTTGAAGAATTACAATTAAAAGTTGATAAATGTTCTAATTTAATGGAAATATCATTTGGTTATTTGGCATCAACGACAATTTATTTTTGGAATCAAAATATTCAAAAAAATGCAATGTTAAAATGCAAAACAAATACTAGTCAGAAATATTTAGCTATTACATACGGAGCTAATGTGGCAATTGAATTAAGACTTAATCAAGTTTGTCTAAATAAATATTTTATAATTTCATACGACAACATTGGAAATTACACAATGATTTTGCTTCTGAAAGCAGCGCCACGTTGTTATCGTATTTCTCAACGTCAGACAAATCAATATTATAAGCGCGACCTTAGTTTTGGAATCATAAATGAATCATGTTTAGCAAATAGTTCTGCTTTATATTTAAAATTTTGCGAGCACGATTCATTAGTAGCCATCGCAGAGTTTTTGATTAATGTAATAAAATTAGATTGTCATAAAGGCTGTATTAATTGCATTAAAATGTCAACTCAAACATTGCATTTCGACTGTATTTTATCAGATTTTTGGTCAAATTATGCTTTTCAAATGCTATTAACATTAGGATATCGAATTAAAAATCAAATAACCTCAGATACTCTTGATAAAATTATTCAGTTATCAAATTTATCAAACGGTCAAAAATATCCAAATCATCAATGTTATTTAAAATTAACGGCTATTTATTATCGAGCTCGATATGATCGACTTTTTGATATCAACCAAGAGTTTGACAATGTTCAACTAATACCATCAAATATTGTCTTGGATAAATGGGAATATGTACCTCGAATATATTTAACACCATATGGTGTATATCCTTTACCTATTAAACCAATGCGAGGAAATAGAATTTTACGTGAACGAAGCCTGTTTGGTCCTGGTGAAAACTTCTGTCGTGTTATCATTCGAGATGTCGATCTTGGACAGCCGCAATTCGATTTTATGCAAACAAATGAACAATGGGTTAAAGATTTAATACTAGCAACAAATCATATTATAGTTGGAGATCAAATGTTTCAATTTTTACTTTGTTCAAATAGTCAATTGCGTGATAGAAGTTTTTGGTTCCATGCTTCTTATCATAATTATCAAGCAGCACATATACGAGCATGGATGGGCGATTTTTCAGATGAAAAATGTATTGGAACACGTATTGCCAGAATGGCATTGTCATTAACTGGCACAACTGCAACTATAAAAGTAAATAAAAAGAATATCATATTTTCTAATTTGCAATTTAAGAACGTAAATTATTTTTATTTTTAGCTTTTATCTCATCAAATTGAAAGGATTGATGATAAATTTGATGATCAAGGTCGGATTTTTACTGATGGAGCTGGTAAAATTTCTCCAATGGCATTAGCAGAAGTTAGTTAATGTATTTCTTTGTTAAATAAATTTATGCTGATATCTATTTTTATAATTAATTAGGGATTAAAAGTTTATAATCCCGATCTGATCGAAGATAATTATATGCCATGTGTAATACAAGCTCGATTGAATGGCATCAAAGGAATATTTGTATTAGCTTCTGATTTAAATGATAGAGGTGTATTGATTCAATATCGCCCCAGTCAACACAAATTTAAGGTGACTCATAATGTATTGGAAATTGTTAAACATTCTAGTTCCGGTGAGAAGAATTTTCGAAAAAAAAAAACTAGATTTGAAATTCATATTTAATAGGGATGGCATTTTTAAATCGACAAGTGATTGTATTACTTGAAAATATGGGAGTAACTAAGAATATATTTCTAAAATTACAAAATAAAGCAAGACTAAAAATATCAATGTCATTATTGGCTAATAAAACAGCTCAACATACACTTGAACAAAGTGTTCGATTTTATGATTGGGAACGAATGCATAAATCAGGTGTTCAATTAACTCGAGAACCATTTGTACGTTCACTATTACTTTTACTGGCTCAAGAAAGGTAATATATAGTATGTTAAATTAGTATATCAGAAATATGTTTTCTTTTCCATAGAGTAAAACGATTGAAAGAAAAATCACATGTTCAAATTCCACTTTCCGACGGACGAATGTTACTTGGTGTTGTAGATGAAACGAATTCTCTTCAATATGGTCAAGTATTTATTCAACTTCGTGATCTAAATGGTCATTGTCAAATAATAAAAGATAGAAAAATTCTCATTACAAAAAATCCGGCGCATTTTCCCGGTGATATACGAAAGTTAGACGCTGTTGATTGTCCAGCTCTCCATCATCTATACGAATGTGTTGTCTTTCCTGCTCAAGGACAACGTCCTCATCCAAATGAAATAAGTGGTAGTGATACAGATGGTGATGAAGTAAGTTATTCTTTTCTATATTTGTATACATATATATATATATTCCTAATTTACTAAGTATTGGACATGTTGGGAAGAGAATCTCGTCAAGAGTGCTACAATACAACATCCACCAGCTACATTCGATTCAACTAAGAAAGTAGCACATAATGGTGAAATTACAATGATAGAAATTGCTGATTTCCTTTTCAAATATTTAAGTTCAGATTCGTTAGGTGTTTTATCTAACCGCCATCTAGCTTGCTGTGCTCGATATGGACCTAGTCATGAAGATTCATGTCGTTTAGCACAAACCATTTCTGAAGCAGTTGATTTTCCAAAAACTGGAGTACTTCCAAAATATCCAAAAGATATAACGATTAATCAATATCCTGATTTTATGGAAAATAAATATAAAGAATCATTTGAATCAGATACAAGTATTGGATTTATGTATCGAGATATCAAACAAGTTTGTGAAATTCATTTAGCAGTACAAGATAAATTAAACGATCAAAAGATTAATATTGATAACAATTTTTTAATAAATGGCTATGAGAAATATATTAATCAAGCTAAAATTGAATATGAATATTATTCTTCAAGAATAAATACAATTTTATCAACTTATAATTTAGAAAATGAATATGAATTAATTACAGGATGCCATTCTTGTATGGAAGAAGAAAAGAAAAACAATGATTCAGTCGAAACTGCATTATTAGAATTTCGACATCTTAATCAAGAAATGAGAATTAAATTTGCAAGTGATAAATTAAAGTAAAGAAAATTTTTATTCGTTTTAATTATTTTAATTCTTCTTGTTTGTTTTAGTCATAGAGAACAATTACGTAAAACTAGTGCATGGTACTATGTTGCATATACAACAGGTACTATACTTAGTTTTGGTTGGATAATGAATCATTTTATGAGTGATATCATTAAACAAAAACAAATACTTCAAGAAGAACACCAAGCGTTGAAACGTATTGGTAAAGCAATAACTATGGGTGGTTATGAAATGCATATACGACAAAAGGCTCATTTATACAATGTGGAAAATGGAGAATATGAAAATGTCTCGAACGCAGAAAGATTGGGCTTCCAACTTTTGAAAATTATTGATCATTGCAATCAATCTACGAATAAGCAAAAAATCGCACATAGCTTTTTAATTTTCTTGCATAAAATTGCCTTAGATATTTTATGAATAATTTATTTACCCGTGTACATAGTAGTCATATATTAATCAAGAGAGTGTAGAGTGATTATCAAAACAATTTTTTTTTTGAGATTTATTGAACCAGTGCTTCAATAGTATATGATACATTCCAACAAAACCTAAAAGAACAAACCTTCATCCTTATCTTTTCATGTAATGTTAAAACAGATAGATGCCGAGCTTTATAATCACATTTCAAAAAATCTCAAAAAAAAAATGTCTTGAGAGTTTTTAGTAAATATAAACCTGATATTTTCTTTTATTTATGATGTTTTCACCATTTTTACTAATTTTATAATAAAATATTTATTGCTGAGTCTGATTATATCATTTATAATGTATTTTGATATGAAGCAAGAATTATAACTCTATAGCATTGATTCATAATTCAAATCGATTTCACTTCAAGGTTGAGAAATGCTTGTATAAACAACATTGCCTCTGTATCATTGAATAAATGTGAACTGTGAGTACAACTGATTTATCAACTCAAATAAATATAGTTGATAATGGAAGAAAAAATGTTGTCCTTACTTTATATTCATTTAATCACACTTTTTACGAAAAACATAATTAACTTCACATTAAATCATCCATCTCTCTCCTACTTACAAGCTATAATATATCCATATACGCTTACATTCAATTCATTCTATATTCTAAAGTGCCAAACACTACAGATCATATATCGAATCTAAATAGTACGTGAATTAATATTTGTTGTTCCGTAAGTCATGTTTTTTTTTATAAATAGTTTTTAATAAATCTTGCTTATCCATGGAAAATAATAAAAATTTTAAAAGAAGATTTTGTTTTCGTTATCGTTGGACAATTCTTATTCTTACATTTATTTTGATATCAGTTTTCATATTGATTACAATCTTTGTTGTTCAAGCTAAACATAATTCACAATCATTGGTTTTTAATCATACATTGAATACAACAATTGTTAGTCAAGAATATAATGTCAGTTATACAAAAAAAAAATCTTCTTGAAAACTTTGATGAAGTTTTTCTTATTTAAAATAGATTTCAGTAAAAGGTTTACTAACAATTGATACAGCTACGAAAGCAAATATTTGTGATAGAAACCAAACAATTGAAGATTGTGTTCTTATTTATAATGCAAAACTTTTTATGAATGTACTTTTATTGGTTAGCAAATATTTTCTTTTTATATTAGATGAATTTCGTTTATTTTTGTTTTTTAACTTTAGATATCTTCACCAACATCAAATCATTCTTCAATATCTTTTATTTTTCCGGAAAATTCTACAAAAAGTACTGTTGATTGCAAAGTATTACGAATTCGTCGAAATCAATTATCAGAAATTTTCGAGCCTGTGTATGTATCAACATTTACGCATGACTGTTGTTTTTTCAAACATAAAATAAATTCTATTTAGTACTCTCGAAACAATCTTTAAACTTTCTGGTATTCGATATTCATCAATTGATTATACAACTTTATCTTATCAAGCACAACCACGTTCACAAATTGATGGTCGATCTATAAAAAATAGATGGAGTACATCAATTAATTATTATATTAGTCAAACAACTGACTTTACTTCGTCAATGATTGCTAATAGTAAAATGAAAAACAAAAAAAAGATTGTTATCTTCTTTTTACAAATTTCTTTTTTTTAGTTCGTATTGCTATTTCAAATTGGGAAACAAATACATGTCTAAAATTTAATGAATTATCTGTTATAACACCAACGACAAATAAATCTTATGTTTTATTTGAACGTGATGATGAATATGGATGTTCAAGTCCAGTTGGTTATGATGCAAATGATCCAACATCAGTCATACTTATTTCATCACAATGTGGTGCTGTAAGTGATATTGTTGCTTGATGAAGAGATCAATTAAAGAACTGGTCGATCAGTAATTAGTAGATTGAAGAGAACTAATCAGACATAAATAGTATTAGACAACAACTAGAATAGAAACGATTCTAGTTATCTTACTCAACTGAACAATAAAATATGGATGACAGCATCAGCACCTTACAAAACTTATTTTTTTGGGATATATTAAGTAAATTCTGCTATCTTTTACTGTTTCGAAATTTATTAGCACTTGAGGTTTTGGATGTCTTGTATAATAAATCTGCTGAAAGATTACTATATTCGGAATAGATCCTGTAGAGTATAATTATTCGATATTATTTAGCAGAATTTATAACAGGGATCTTTTTATGACATATCAATCAAAATAAAGTCGTGAGTGATAAAAAAGAAAAGAGTGAACTGAATAAGAATCCAAATCGTAGATGTGTGAACTGAGAAGATATCGTTCAAATGACTGAGGCATAAGATGTTGTTAGTTAGTTGATATAAATCAATCCTGTTTTATTTACAATGTATCCGCTGGAAAAAGAATCAATCTGTCGAGGGATCAATTCATGTTAGAGAGTTAGGTACAGAGGAATACCAATCGATATATATATATATATTTCGAATAGATCTGCTTAGGAATTATTTGATATTAAGGAGTTTGTATGACAACCGTGTGATACAATAATATTTTCAGAATAAATCTACTGAATAAAAAAATGAATCCAATGATAAATTAATTTACATTGATATGTATATAGCTAGATTCTATAAAAGATATCGTACTTCCATAATACACGATGTAGAAAAAGAATATCTAAGGACTTTAAAAAGATTCAATAAATTCTAAAAAAGTAGGTCTCGATAGCTTCTCGAATGCCGTGCCCCTCGCGAGCACCAGAAAAACTGATTTTCGGAATTTTAATTTTAAGCTCTGTATAGAGACAGACCTTTACGAGAGTAGTTTATTATGAAAGTTTTATATCTTTCTATTTGCTTCTATCCTGAAATACGAGTATCAAATCTGCCGATTTATATGAGCAATGTAAAAGACACGCTATTACCATATTTGTGTTTTAGGTAGAACCTATCAAGTTCAAAATTTTCAGAGCCGAATTCGTACATGGTTGAGTCCGGAACCAACCTGTCGAGCTCTGATCTTAGGGTAGGAGCAGCGATAAGATCTAAAAATTTCGCAAAAAACCTATTCTCGTTAAGGCCTGCCTCTATGCAAAGTTTCAAGGTAAAATTCGAAAAATCAGATTTTTTGTTTACCACCGTATTCATAGCTTATTTGGGCTTACATGACGCATGTAATCTTGACTCAAAAGTGATTTATTAAGTGAAGGACTTCTCTCGTGAGACAAATTTAGTTTCGGCTGAATGATTACTACTATTTTCATCGATATCAATTGTAATAATTATTCTATTCGTAAAATAGAATACAAAAATACTTTTTCTTAATAAATTTGCAGCTAATTTTATATGAAATAATATGTTTTCGTATAGATCATTGGTTCAATAATGCATGAAATTGGACATACACTTGGTTATATTCATACACAATCACGAATCGATCGTAATTCTTTTGTATCAGTTGTAACATCAAATATGAATCAAGACTATGCCGCAAATTTTTTTATTTGGGTATTTGGTACACTAAGATTTGCCGATGTCACTTTTCCTTATGATTATGGTTCATTTATGCATTATGATTCATATGGATTTTCAAATAATAATAAACCAACAATAATTCCATATGACAAACGATATGAGAAAACAATGGGACAAAGAGAAAAAGCAGCATTTTATGATTATAAACAAATCAATAGACTTTATTGTACACGAACAGGTATAAAAAAAAAATAATTTTTTTTTCTTCATAAAATTCAAACTCGATTTGTTTCTATTATTAAAGATTGTCCACAAATGTTTAATAATAATGATTGTCAGAATAATGGTTATCTTGATTCAAAAACATGTTCATATTGTATATGCCCTGAAGGTTTTTCTGGCACTTATTGTGATCAAAGAGATTCAAATAGTAATTGTGGAGACACAATTATTAATTCAAATCCATATTTATCTAAACAAATAACTATTCAAAATCCCTCACCGACTTATACAATACCAACACAACAATATTGTGTTTATCTTATTCGAGTAATTGAAATTTATTTTATTTTTCATTTGATTATGGTTTTTGTTTTTTGAAGTCTCTTTCACCAAGAAAGATTCGTTTTCGGTTAGATTCAATTAATACTGTACAACGTGCAGTATGCGGTTTAACATCATCAATTGAAGTTAAATATCGACAGGATCTTGGTTTGACTGGTGCTCGGTTTGTATTGTTTAATATTTTTTTTTTTTTCGATATAACAAAAATAAAATGTTCACTTTCTTTTTTTTACAGATGGTGTGGAAATACTATAACATCTGATTGGTTAAATGTTACAGCAGAAACAAATACAATGATAGTTATATTTCGAGCCACCAATTCAATTGATATTACAACTGGAAATCCAAAAGCTAGTTTTCGTGCTACTATCTTCTTTGGTATGTTTAAGTTAAAATGAATTTTCACTTTTAAAATATAACTGTTAGCATATTTGTTTTGTATTCGTCAAGATTTTTGAGACAAACAAAAAAAAACAAAAGCTAGAAAACTTTCTTCTCTATAAAAGGATGCAGATCTATTGATGAAAAACCATGAAATGAAAAGAAATTCATAAATTGGTACTACTCGATCGTAGTATAAATTCATGTTGATCATCAAGTTTAGAGATGATTATTGAACAGTTTATGAATAGTTTCTGTTCAGTTGTGTTAATAAAAATCTTCAGTAAAACTGACTTTATTGTTCAACATGAATTCGTAAGCTGAAAAACTCGAATTCGTACAAATAATTCAATTACAATGCTTATATAATATATTGAATGGAACAAAAAACTTCATTCGTTACCTAAACTAAATTATTTTTATTTTCCAAAAGGAAACACGCAGCACGTATTTAACAAAAAAATTGTCATTGGGATCGTGTCAGAAATGATGTTCGATCAGAAAGTAAAACGATTGATATTTAGTAGAGAGGTTAACACATGGATATCAATGAAAATCTAATTTTCTCATAAAAATTATTTTCATATTGACAAATATCAAAGCAAATAAGAGTTCAATTGATTTGATTCTACAGTATTCACGATCCAGAAATTATCAATTCAAGGAAAATGAAAAGTGTGAGTATGTGGATATGAATTTAATTGAGTTAAGTGAAGGGAAGACAATTATTGATAATCATAACTGCAGCCACATCCATCATTGAATTCTTTGATTTCTATGGTAGTCTGTAAAGTCAATGTCATCGACTCATGAATGTATTTTGAATTCCTTGATTTTTCTTGAATTGCTGATTTTTGGATCATGGATATAACGCTTGCTTTGTTAGTCATAGTTGCAAAAGTTTAAAAATATAGTCATTATGAAAATTTGATTCATCGTCTTCTTGTTCTTCAAAAATATTATTTTTCTCATAATCCAAAAGATGTTACACGCCGATGCTGTTGTAATTGTATTCGTAATTTGAGACGGACGATTCCGATTCCAATACTAAAAAATGTCAATTTTCTCTATGATTAGTTTGAATATATCTTTGTTTATTTTTCATAACAGATGCTGAAACAATGCCTGTTGTAAATCTGACAACAATTACAACAACAACAACAACAACAACAACAACTACTACTATTAGTAGTACAATATTAACAACTCGAACTACTAATAGTCTAACGACGACTGGGACAACCTTGTCGACATGTCCTCCATCATCATTTCGTTGTCAAATACCATCACAACCGACATGTGGTGGATGTCCAAATCATCAACCTTGTATCGTTGAAGGTTATTCATTAAATAAATTAATCTAACATTGATTATTAATTCTTCTCTGTATAGGTACTCAACCATGTGTTGCATATACATATCAAGTTCAATTAACTGATTGTAATCAAATAGTAAATGGTACTGCTCAATGTCGATACCAGTTAGTATAATAAAATAATGATTAAAATACATAGAAAAATTTATTTTTCCTAGATTTATTCAAACACCATATACAACCAGTTGTCCACGTACTGTTCTTCTTTGTTGTCCAAATTATCAACTTATTTCAATTCAAACATATTATGTTTGTATATACAATCCTCAAGCAAACAATCTTTCTAGTGACTGGTCGCGTATTATCTAAATATCTTCTGTCCTCTATCGTATAAACTTTTCTATATATTCATTTGTTTTATTTTATCCAATAAAACTAAAAAGGCAGTTGTCATTCTGTCATGGTAAAAGTATAAGAAAAAAAAAAAGAGGAAGGCGCTACATATAGTTTTCTTTAAAGATAGGAATATATTAACAATGAGTAATGCAATATTAACAGAAATATCTAATGAAAATAATAATCAAGTAGAAAAAGAAGAGATAAAGGATAAATCTGAACAAAAATCAATTAATTCAATTGTACCTGATCTTGATGATGTACAATCATTTTGTGCTGAATTTCATATAAAAGTTGAAAATGCAGCTGGTATTCGTCCATGGCTACAATTTAGTGATACAAATTTTCCGGGTAATTAAAAAGAAAACCTTCTTATTTTTTGGTTTTCTCAATAAAATTCTCTATTACAGAAGAAGTTTTAAAACAATTTGAAGAAAATGAATTTGATATGCCAACACCAATTCAATCAATAGCATGGCCTATTCTTACTCAAAATCGAGATCTTGTTGGAATTGCAAGTACAGGAAGTGGAAAAACACTTGCTGTAAGTTATACAAATGGATAAAAAAAAAAAAAAGAAAAATTTCTTCATATTTAAAATTTAGTTTATTCTTCCACTTGTATTTCATATACGAAAACAACCACCATTACAACCAGATGATGGCCCTATTGCTATTGTTTTAGCACCAACACGAGAATTAGTCCAACAAATTCATAATGTTGCACAACCATATTTTAATATATTTGGAATAAAATCCTTATGTATTATTGGTGGTGATGAAAGAGAAAAACAAATAAATGAAATTGGCGATGGAAAAGAAGTTTATATATGTACACCAGGAAGATTAGAAGATTTTTTAGAATCAAAAATAACAACACTTTATCGTGTAACATTTATTGTACTTGATGAAGCTGATAAAATGCTTGATTTAGGTTTTGAAACACAAGTTAGAAATATTCTCGCTGATTTTAAAACACCAAAATCTTCAAAGTAAGAAAAACATACTTCTAAAGTATTGAAAAGTATAGAAATGTTTATAAGAAGATGAGACAGTTTTTGTTATCTTAAACTATTTATTAAAAAGTAATAATAAAGAAAATAAATGGCATCAAATATATCGTTGTCAGTTAGAAAAAGACAGAAATATATGTCATAAAAACTCTTTTATTTAAGTTTTTCTATTTCTTATCAATCATCGATTCAACTCGTATATCACTTTTATATTACCTGTTTTATTAACATGTACCGATATTAGTATTTATTTCTGTTAGATATACGGTATGATTCTTTTATTTTTATCGTAGTTGAAATAACGTTAAATTTTTCTCTGTCAATATGTTAGTGCAAAAAATAATAATAATAGCAAAGACAGGATTGGTAGTTTTGTCTTCTACTATAAGTCCTGTTTACATTATCTTATTAATGAAAATCTATAGTATAAAGAGAAACTGACGATATTTTCCTTTTATCTCTTGAATAAAAGACATCCCCAAAACTATATAGGAGCAAATATATATGTTGAGAAGTACGAAAGTATGCTTTTTCCATCTTGGATTAAAATGTAAACCATGATATAGCTGCTGTTATCAATTACAGGAAGATTGTTTCATTCTATATATATATATATATATTGGGACACTTTTCTTCACTATCCTTTTACTTAATCCTTCAGAAATGCTATAAGACAGTAGTTCATATATTATAACGAGACCTTGTTGATATACAGTCTTCAATCGTATATCAAACAACATTTGTGACGGAGAGCAAGGACATTGCTAAGACGTCTGTAACGGTCTGTGACAGTGTTTCTGACTAGCATCTGTTACAATCTGTGAAGTTTCTGACTAGTGTCTGTCATGGGAGTAGACATGTCACAGCCCACATAAGATATTGAGGTATCGATATTGATTGATATTTGGATTGTGATATACTTAATTTTAATATTAATTCTTTTTGTTATTATTTTCTAGTGCTGATGAACAACAAACAAGACGTCAAGCACAAATTTCTATGTTTTCAGCAACATGGCCAAAATCAATAAAAGCTTTAGCTGAAGATTATTTAACAAATTATGTTCATGCGACAGTTGGTTGTTTATCAGAATCTCATGCTGTAAATTTAAATATACAACAAATAGTTGATTTTTGTCCGAATGAACAACAAAAAAAACAAAATCTTTTTCGAATACTTGATGAAGTTTGTGCTTATGCACCTGATAGAAAAACAATTATATTTGTACGTACACGAGATAAAGTTAATCGATTAAGTAAAGAACTTGAACAGAATGGTTATAAAGCATTACTTTTACATGGATCAAAAAGTCAGCAAATGAGAAATGAAGTATTAAAAGAATTTCGTGAAACATCAAATGCACTTTTACTTGCAACTGATGTTGCTTCAAGAGGTTTAGGTATTGAATTTTCTTATTTTTAAACATATGAAAAAAAATTTTGTTATATTTAATAGATGTTGATGATGTACGATTTGTAATTAATTATGATTTTCCAACATCTGATGCTGTTTATATACATAGAATTGGTCGTACAGGTCGAAGTTCTCATTGTGGTACAGCATTTACATTTTTTTCAAATGAAGATGCTAAACATGCACCAGAACTTATACATATTTTGGATGAAGCTGGTGCTGTTGTTCATCCAATTATATTACAAATTGGACGAAAAAATGGTTTTAATAAATGGGTAGCAAATGTAGGAAGTAAGTAATATTCAATAAAAACAAAAAAAAAATATATATATATATATAATTCATTTCTTTAGTTCCTCAATATCCAGTTTATAATCCCGATGAAAATTGGTCTGATGGTAATAATAATGGTCAAGATTGCTCGAATGATGATTATTATAATAATGAAGATTTACCACCGAATTTAATGAGTATTGATTTAAGTTCATTTGATCCTAGTCAATTACGATCAGTACCGGTGTCACTTTTAAATTCTGATGGACAACTTAGTGAACTTGATGTAAATACTCGAATAAAACATTTTCAAGATTATAAACAACGTTGTCAATTATTAGAACGTTTATCATCGGAATATAATGATGGAAATTATTCAAATAATCAAAATGATTATGATAATAATAATTATAATAATAATAATAGTCATAATAATAGGTAAAAATTTTTTTGTTTTTTTTTATGATAAAAAATTATTGATTTAATTTTACTTAAATGAAGATATAATGGTGGTTGGTCAAATCCTGGAAGTGAAAATCAAAATGGAAGAAATTGGAATTCAAATAATAATGAATGGCAAAATAAAAAGTTTGATTCAAATCAAAAACGTTCATGGGAAAATAATCTATCATCTGCAAATATGAATAAAAATAAACAATGGAATGAAATTAACAATAATAATAATAATAATAATAATAATAATAATAATAATGGACAAACAAATTATGATCAATGGAAATCTTCTAATCAATCACAACCTCAACAAAAACAACAGCAGCAACAGCAACAACCACCACAAGATCAACAATTATCTGATCTAGAAACTAATCCAGCTATTATATATGCTAAAGCCAGTAGTGAATATCATATACAATATAATCAATATACAACGGCATTACAACAAGCTATGCTTGCTCAACAATCTGGTACACCAATAACACCACAACAACAACAGTATTTAATTGTATGTTGTAGATTTTTAATAATAATTGAATATTTGAGGAATAAAAAAGAGAAAATTCATTCTTTAGACTTTTCAACAACAATTACAAGCTAAACAACAACAATTACAAGTTATGCAACAAGCAGCTAATCTTCAACAAGCATCAATTTTACAAGCAGCTGCACTTAATGCTGCTACACAAAATGTTTGGAATCAACAAACAAATACATCACAAAGTAATATAACAAATGATTTATCAAAATCAAATACTGATGCCCAACAAAATTGGATGCAACAATGGTTTTTCATAATTTGATTTTTTTTTTAATTATTTTATATCATTGGAATCTTTCTTAGGATTAATGCTGGTTATGATGCTTCACAAATTGCTGCATATCAACAATGGTATAGTTATTTAAACTATCGTTTTTAAAATCTACATGTGCTACTTATGCATAATCCTTCAAAGAGTTCCAAATCGACAATTTTAAGAAAAAATATATACGATTTTACCTGTCTGTTATTTTTAGTTTCTCTTTAACTCAACTATTATAATATTTTCTGATATTTTGCCGAGTTTGTCTATATTGATTTCTTCCTGAACATTCTTCAGTAGAGTTGATAGATAGAGAATATCAGCTGAAAAATATGATAATACAAGATATATAGATATTTATAATCTGATCATATCAAAGACAAAATGAAATACGTGATCAGAAAACTGTGAATCCACTTTTTTGTGGGTCCGGACATTGTTGAATTTAGATCCGAGCTTTTTTCTCATCAATATCTGACATCCCCTATGTACATGAATAAGTAAAAGATCAAGCTTTAAACTATGTGTGGTTAGTCTCATAAAAAAATCAATGTATAGTTATTTCACCTGATGTTTAATAAATTAAACGTTTTCGCTTAGTAGAAATGAGCATCATGTTAATCAAAAATGAAATTGAACAATTAAGTGATAGATGAAACTCGTCAAACCAACAGTAACATCAAAAGCTTCAGCTGTATGGAATAGTTTTAGTTGTATTGATGTAAACTAGATTAAACAAGTAGAAAGTTGTGAATGCACGGTGTTTGTGGGCTCGAGCCCAGGTCTGGAAAGATTCACAACTCTATACACGTGACATTCTTGTATTTGACCTATGACAAAATATTTAATAGTAAATTATAATCAGTTTTTGATAAAAAAAAAAAGAACATACCATACTTTCGTAATGGCAAGGATTAGAAAACTATTTGGATATGAAAAAGAAATTTAAACAAACGAATGTATCATTTTGAAAATATCTTTCTTTATCAGGTATACACAAATGCAAACAGCAGCATCATTAGCTGCTTCTGCAGCTCTGTCCCAGTCACAAAATCCATCGACTACTTACAGTGGAATGCCGGTGAGTAATAAAGAAAAGTTCGAAGTTGAATGAATTATTTTATTTTTCGTAATAATGCTAAGGAAAAAGTTGTCTTTTCTTGATATTTGGGTTCTCGATATTTTAATCATAGAAGAATTTTGATAATTAATATAGATTTTTTTGTTTTGTTGGGAAAGAAAATCAAAAGAAATGATAATTTGTTTTTTTTTGTTTTTTTCGAGTGTCGCGTCCTACTTCTTGTTTCTAGCATGGAGTAACTTGATCACACACATATATGAAGTCTTAACTTCCCAGATGAAACATTAAAATTTAATCAATGATCGATTATGTCAATGGTATATATATTTATTGGCTATTGTTGTAAGTTTCTCAGTTAAGACTAAAAAATTTTCAGATCAATTAAAATTCAGAAATAATACTAAAAAGAAAAACTTAAATAGAAAAATCAAGATTTAATTCTTTTTTTTTTTTGTAAGATTCAAAAATGTGCGATAAAGTTTTTGTTTTTTCTCGGGAAAATAATCTATTATCGTTGCGCTCGGTTGACATCGTCTATCCTCCTCATTTTACTAGTTCGATTCACAGACAAATATGTAACACATGTACGCATCTAACAATGATCAATTATTTGTCTTCGACATTGCAATACAATTGTCAGGTATCAACTCAAGTCATTCTTATATAACTCAATAAAAGAAAGAGAGTACAATTATTGATTGACTGATTGTGTTCTATTAGTTTTCCTTTCTATCTTTGTGAATAAAAAACTGTCATATCTCTTTGTTTCTTTTGATAAATTTGTATTTCGTAGAAATTGTTTAATTTTGAAGGAAATAGAAAAAAAAAGGAGATTTTCAAAAACAAAAACAGGTAAGTTCGAGATAATAAAATTTACAAAATCTATTTTCATATTTTGATATTTAAAAAGTAAAATAATCATTTTATTTTTAGTTTTCATCGAATAATAGTAATCAACAATCAGCAACGACTATATCAGCACCTCCAACTGTTTCATCATCCACAGCAAGTGCTGCTCAACGTGCTTATGCTGCATATAGCAATCGAGCATCATCATCTTGATATATAAATTGTTATTTCATTTATGTATCATTTTTTTTCTTGTCTCTTCTGGTCGCGAAAATATTTCCAACTTTTCTTGTTGTTGCAAATTTCAATGACCATTATTCTTGTCTTTGTGTGTTGCTTCTTTTTCTTTTTTTTCTATATAAAAAAAATACGAATATATGATTTGAATTGAGATCCAATTGTCATCAAATTTAGAGCAGAAGTGTACAGTAGGACGAAGAAAAAAAAAAATGGAAAACGAGAAAAGAATTTGAGCTCTTGAAAATGTCACACGCTTACATATACTCATTTAATTGCCATTGTCTACTTCGATGGTATTGTGTAAATGATGCTCTTTTTAGATGGTAAAGAATTGGAGACACAGACAAGAAAAATCCAAAAAAAAAACTCAATACAATCTAAATATAATGACAAACAACGACGATAAAAAGTGAGTGTATATATGTCTATGATAGTACATCCATGTACGTGTCTATTTCTTTCGATTTTCTTATTTATTGATATATGTATATAAAGAAAACAATCATAGGTGGGCATGAGTTAGTTATAATTGTTTTCTTAGAGATTGATTTCATATTTGTTTTGTTGACTTCTGACTTGCATGTTAAGTCGTTTTAAAAAAGAAAAAAAGTCAATGAAATTTGTCATTCAATCATCTAATATTGTTCATCGGATAACTGCAAATGTGTATATTGAAAACAAATAAATGAAATTTCTTTTTTTTTTTTTTCTAAGTGGAAAGATGATGATAGCACTCACATTCAATTAATTCCACTTGATTTCATTTTTTCTATATAGACAAAAAGAAATAAAAAGAATATTTCATGTGAAGATGTCATTATAACTACATACATTGATTTGATTTCTAGAACGAACAAATTTTTCTTTTCATTCTATTCTCTATATTATATGCGGTTAGTTAACATTGAAACGACAATGAATTATCAATAGTGTTTACACTTTCTTGATTTGCTTCTGATAATTGAATAGGGAAATTGCATGTATGTACAGATGTGATTTATTTTTGGAATATGGGGCGGAACAGTTAATAATGAACTAGAAGAAGTTGTATCTGTCAGAAGATTGAGATCGAATATATACACATTCATTTTTCTTCTTAATCATAGAGAAAGAAACAAAAAATTGATCTGGCATGCAGATATTTATTATAATTAGAAAGATGTCAATAGAAAACAACATGTATTTAACAGATTCTTGTGTATATAGAAGCAGTGCTTTATTCAGATTTTCTCTTTCGGGGAACTGATTTAAAACTCCGAAAGTATGAACACATCTATTGTTGAGAGTACAGACACATCATACATGTCACAAGAGCCACAAGCTCGACGAAGGCTAATTCGATCTTCAGACGACGCCGTTCCTAAGTCGGATAAAATGCTGGTTGAAAAATATCTGAAAAACACAATGTCTGCATTTCTAGAAGAGATAATTTATTTACTTTCATAGACAATATATCTAATCATTTTACAATACAAGATATATTATTTTAGAATAATTTCAAGTATGTACAATGAAATATAAAAATATTTCATAAGCAAAATTATTTTATTGGCAAATCGAGGATTTAGGGGAAGGGAGGTGATCATAGTTATAAAACATATTTTTAAATCAAATTAATGGACGTGTTGTGTTGAGAAAAGTATTTCGAAAGGAAAAGACGATCTCCCTCTTTCCCATCTACATCCAACACTACGTTATGTATTCCTTATGACTTTATCAATATCAATAAATAATTCTTTGAAATATAAAAGCCATTTCGATTTCATAAGAAAAGTTTATCCGATTAAATGCAGGATTGATAAAGTCGTGTAACCTAAGAAAAATTTCTACTTTCGACAAAAAATAAACGAAGATATTCCACGCATATCGTCAAAAGTTGATTCAATGATGCATATATAAATTACCTGTAATTACTTTTCTTTTTTCTTGTCTTTTTCTAACCAATGATGTTTTATTATAGATTTATTCTCTTTCTTTCTATATTTTGATTGGTGAAAGAAATAATTTTTCCAATGAGCATTATCACAGAACAGAAAAGAAAATATTGACTTATAAGATTAACAAATATATTGAACAGAGTTTTCTTCTTTTTTTTTTCAATTGATTTGTCATTTGGTTTCCAAATCATTCGAACAAACTATGGTAAGAAAAGATTAAAAAAAAAGTGAAGAAGAAAACGATCTTTAACCCTTTACGACAGGAAATATACGTTTTGAGCTGTTGTGCAGATTCTAACTTGTACGATCATCTATCTTCACTTGATCATGACAGTATTCTTTCCTTCACGTACGTAGTCAGTATCACACAGCATCATTGTGCAGTACTATGATGAATGTATATCAAGAAGAAACAAGAAAATTTTTGGATCTGAAAGTAATCGAAAGTCTATGAAAGCTCTACACTCATAGTCTTTGAGAACAACATGAAGACAAATAGAATCTCAGAGCTATTATTATTCAATGATGCTGTAGACTTTACTAAAGATCTAATGTTACAGATCTTCAGATGTTAGATTTTATGAGATCTATATTATGATATATGGGCTTTCAAAGTTTTTCATGGAATCAGGCGTAAGACTCCATAAGATTCAACGTCATTCTATTTGACTGCGTAATTCAAGAATCTTATGAAGTTTGATGCTTTTTCACGAAATTCAGTGTTTCTCATGACATATACGTCCTACTTCGGGGTTTTCAGAAAAAAAAAAAAAAAAAAGCCGTTACCAGAGGATTAAATAATAGTTCCATTAACAGGTGATCGGAAAGTTTGTGGACAATATATTTGTTCATTTTTGACGTGTTTTCGATCAGTCAAAAAGCTATGATTTTTGTACTTTTTTTCGAATATAGACTTAGAAATCTTATGTCTGTTCTTGTGGGACTTTTTGAAAGATCTGAAAAATTATTTTTAATAGCAGAGCAATAGATCTTTGTTTATCTTACAAGTTGTCTGAGTTATTCATTTTGTAGAGCAGATATTTCTCTACAATGTGTGAAGTTTTAACTTCGAATCCCAATGGTAAAAACACAAAATTTTTCTGTTCAAAGTAATTTTTTGGGCTTTGCAAAGATTATTTCACTATTCTCGAACAAAATTTCTAAGGTCCATATTTAAAACGAGTACTAAATCATAGCTTTTGACTTGTCGGACGTACGTCAAAAGCGAATAAACATCATGTCTAAAAAAATTTTCAATTACCTCGTTATTACGTGAGGTGTGATATCTTATGAAATCATATGTTTGATTATTTAACAATAATAACATCAATTCATTGATGATTTTCATTTCTTTTCGTCTCATATCATTATTTTTATTTTTCGATTTGGTCACACAAATGTTCATTCAAGCATAACAGAGAAAAAAAAACTGACCCTTTCTTTCCTATGAAATCATTGTAGTCATCATTGAGTACATACTTTCTTTTTCTTTTACTAATAAGACAAGATTCTTTGTTCTGCTTTCTTCTTTTTTTTTTTTCTATTTTACATAAGAAAGTTTTCTCTATTTAGTGTGACTTATTGATCGTATGCCGCGTGAGACTACCTGACGTGATAATCGTTCTCTATATTGTTCACTTTTTATTTGAGAGGGCGGTGTCTTTTTCTTTAACGAATAAAAACGTCGTTCAAAAAAATGAAATTAGCTGTAATTGAGAGTAAAAGTTAGAAAAAAACAGCTGGTCAATGATTATTACTTTATTCGTTAGCAATCACTATGATGAAAAAAAATAACTAGAATTCTTTTCTGTGACATTCATTTTTTTTTCCTTCTTTCCATATCTAGATTGTTCATCAAAACAGACGTTCAACAAATTCTATTCAGCAATCGTTGGTTGGAAATAGTGAAGCAACAAATAATCAACATCGATTTATTCATTCTAGAATGCAATCTATCTATGAAAATAATACTAATGAAAATTTGTTATCACAAGGTGATAATGGTAAATGATAGTGGCGTCATCAAAAGTTTGTTGCTTGTAGGGATCATGAGAGCTTAGTCTATTTGACTCCGTTTGATACAGAGCTCATTCATTCAAAATCGTGAGAATTAGCCAATTCTAGCTCTCTCTCTTGACTATGTCGCTACTTCTTCGAAGGAATTTGTTCTTTTGCATTTTCTCAGACAGAGAAGTGTCCTGAGTGGATGGGGGGGGGGGACGAAGAGTGAACCTCCACAGTCTTGAACAGCTTTAGTTCTTTCCAGTTGAATAGATAGCTTTTTGCTCCACGAGGACTCTCTTTCGAGATCACTAAAAAATTTTCCTTGGGTACGTAGCAATGTACGTTTACTACTTACGTTGAGGTACTTCATGCTTTACTGGGTGCATGGATTCACTATTGCAATAATATTATATACCAAATGATCAAATTTGTAAACATTCCTAACTGTTTGTCGTCAATTTAGTGATGAATAGTTTTCTGTGAAAATAAGAAAACCTTAGAAATTTGCCATTATGAATTGAAAAGAAGATAGAAGTGTTCCGATCGGGGGGGGGGGGGGGGAAGAAGAAGGGATGATCTTCCCTTTCCAGTCTTGAAAAATTTCCATTTTTTCCTAGTAGAGTTTCAGCATTTTATTAATTATTTTGCTCATCAATTCCCCGAAACACCCTGAATCTCTCTACAAGATTCTAGCCGGTGAGAGAAGATGTATAGATGATATAATTAATATTTAGAAGTCTATACTCAATCTTCTCATACTCATCAACATCCTTTACAAGGTCATTTTCAATATCAACATGAAATTCAATCATTTTCTCCTCAACAATCGTCAACAAGTGATATAGATGAAACATCACCCCCACCATCATCATCATCATCACTCAATAGAGTAGTATGTATTTGAGAAAAAAAAAGAATTCTTTTCTTTATTTATATATTTATTATTCTTTAGAATGATACAATAAGTAATAAAATAATTAAGAAAAAGAAACAAACAAAAAAGAAACGTAAAGATCCTAATGAACCTCAAAAGTAAATTAATATTTATTTTGATTTCTATAAATAGTATTTTATTAGGCCAGTTTCTCCATATGCATTATTCTTTCGTGATACACAAAATGATATAAAAAAGAAATTATCTAATCCATCATTTGGGTAAAATAAATTTAAAAAAAAATTAAATCTTTGATTTTCTTTTTTTTTAAAGAGAAATCTCAAAAGTTGTTGCACATATGTGGGAAAATATTGAACCAGAAATCAAAGAAGTAAATAATACAATTTTAAGTAATTTGTTTTTTCATTATAATTATTATTTTTAGCAATATAAATCTAAAGCAGCTGCAGCTAAAAAAGAATATTTAAAACAATTAGCTGCATATCGTGCTGTTCAGGTTTCAAATCAAGTAAAAATTAATTTCATTCACAAAGGAAAACTTCAATTTTTGTATTATTTATTTAGACACCAAATATGCATCATATTCTTAATCAAACATCTTTACCATTTGATTCACATAGAATTCAACATCAACAAAAACAATATTATACAGGATCTATGATAAATAATAATCATCATTCACTTCAATCATTTTGTTCATCATCACCATCATCATCTATGCAACATCAAAAACAACAACAACAACAACAACAACAACAACAATATAATCATTTTCATTATATAAATCCTTATGCTCAAGATACTTCAAATGCATATCATTCGAATCATCAAATATATTTTTCTAATCCTAGTCCTCAAACATATTCTTCATATGATTCAAATAATAATTATTCTGATTATCAACAATATGGTTTACTTCGACCAGCTATTGAATCTGAACATTATTCATCTTATTATTCTCAACCATCTATTGATAATGAACATATAAAAATAAATGAAAATTTAATACATAATTTAAATAATAATAATAATAATGTATCACATTATACAGATCTTACACCTATGACAAATGGACATATTGGAAAACATTATGATTATACGAATAATATTCATCATGGATTAAATGATAAAAAACAAGATGATCATTCATCATTATTACCGATTAGTAATGAAAATAACTTTCATTGGACTCAAACACCATGTTTAACCACACAGTGGTGATGATTCGTACATTTTCTTTCTTTCTTTCTTTCTTTTTTTTTGTTTATTAATAACAACAAAAATAATTAAATCTAATAAATTATTCAGTTTAGATATCAATAAAATAACTGTTTTAGATAGTTTTATTTGTTTATGGCTTCAATAGAATATTTAACAGATACAAATAAGTCTGATTCATTATGTTCATCAACACCGGTAATAATTCACTCGATATTTTCTTTAAAACAATTCAAATATGTTTTGTAAATTTAAAATGAATAAAAAATTCTTTTTCTTCTTTTTGTTTTTGGTTTTCGAATAATATAAAAACAAAGATTATTTTTATATTCTATTGTATATAGTCATTATCAACTGTCGTCGATAGTGCAGTATCTTCTACAACAAAATGTAAACGTGTTGGATGTGAAAATCCTTCTATTGATCATCCTGAATGGGATGGAGAATATTGTAGTGCACAATGTCTATCAGTTTTTTGCAAGTAGGAATAAAGAATGATAATTTTTATACATACATATTAATTTACATTATACAGAGAAGCATTTGAACAATGGGTAAAGAAACAACAATCGATGTCTTGAAACTTACAAATTATGCTGTTATGAAATTTTTGTACAAAGAATGATGACATTTTCGTATAATTTTTGTTTCTATGCAAATATTAAACTCATTTTTTTTCTTTATTGAAAATTAACACTGTAATTCATTGAAGTATATTGAATATTTGAAAAGATTTGTTTCTCTTTTTGAATAAAAAAAAATGAATTGGATTAAAAGTATCAATGACAATCAATTTTAAATTATACACAAAGAAAAAACAAAAGTTATTCTATTTTGTGACGGTAAGGATCATCAAATGATGATTATGAGAAAAAGTTTTGTTTTGATCATTTGATTTACTTTTTAACAAGAAAGTATAATTTGACAAAAAAAGAACTACACTTTGAAGATGTTTTATTATATTGATTGAGATTAGAACCATCAATCAGATGAACGTTAGTACGAATCCGAGAAAGATTGAATCAGAGATGGAAGCGATACCAATATGGATTTCAGACTGACAGATCGACCGGCGATTGACCGGTAAACAGTGCTGGTTGTGAAAGATTCAGATCGATTTCGTCTCTAGCTTGAACTCAACAGTACAGTATATAAAAGCATTTCATTCCAGAATGATATTATCACAATACCATACTTGTTATAATTTAGAAATGCACAAAATTTTATTGGAATTCAGTAGAAATTTTCGAATAAAAGAAAATGATATCGATTGAAACATACTGTGAAAAATTCGTCTGAACAAAACTGTTTTAACATTATCAATTCTTGTTCAATTGAAGACCTAATTTAATAGATACCTCATAAATTTTGCTTATGTTTGTTTTATAAAGTAATATTTTTCGAATATTTTTAGATATCCAAAAAAAGATATTAATTGATTTAGTTGCACGATCAATTCATATTTTGATGTGCTCTTAGGAAAGATACTAACTTTATTCCTAGTAAAAGTGAGTAAAATGTAATAAAAGAATTATGTTTTTATGAAATTAGTTTCAAATTTTCATTTGTATGAATTATGAGGCATATATATATATGTTGGCATAGAATTCTCCTGACGATCGTTACAGAGTTGAAACATATGAATAAATATGAAGAAGTCATGATTGATGGTAAAGCAATTGTTGCTTATAATAAGTTTGACATAAACTTTTTTATATTGCAATTGTTTTATTTTAATTTATATTAGAAAACAATACTCTAAAATTCCTTGAAGTCAATCAGATTTCGACCATGTCGTTGAATCTACTGGTACATTTACTAGTTAATACAGTAATCAGTTGATCAATTAAGTTCGAATTCGTGAAGCTATGATTAGATTTATACACAAGAACTATTCCAATGAAAAAACTACTCATAACTGCTAAAATCTTTTTAAGTAAGAAATAAATAGCTGTCACGAATAGTATTGTACTAAACTAGTCAATGACAAATAATTTAATTCAAGCTTTTCATTCCTCTCTGAAAACATCAGGAAGAATGATTGGTTTTTTTAATTAAAAAGTTCTAATTGTATTTATTGTTGTTATATTCTTCGTTAATTTTGATTTAAAAATTTAATCATTCCTCATGATGTTCCCAGAGAGAAACGAAAGCTTGAATTAAATGATTTGTCATTCACTGGTTTAGCACAATGCTATTCGTGACAATTACTCGCTTCTATTCTGAATCAATGTATTCTCTTATTTCTTTTTCTAAAATTTATCCAAATTATCCTTGAAAGTAATTGAACATTTTTCGATTGTAGTTGTTTAAATCTCTTTGCTTGCAAGATAATCTCCTTTCTTCTCTCTGTCTTTACTCGAATAAACTATTTGCTAACCTCTCTCTTTTACGGAGAGAATATCTTGGAGAAGTAAAGTAATAAAGATATGGAATTCTACATCTCATCGCGATTATTATTCAAAGTATGCAAAATCTCTTCATATCGGTTTCAGTCATTTGGATTATTTTCGCACGATATTTATAGATATAATGCCAACAAATATTTAAAATAATAGTAGGCTAGTTGGATAAGCTTGATATCAGAAGATAAGAAATGTCGCAGATTTATTTCTACTTTTTCTACTACAAGAATATATAGACAAATAGAATTCATGTTTATCGCGATGAAAAATATAGCTGATTTCTTTCAGTAATGTCTCACTTCTCATAGTGATTATAAGCAAAATATTGGTTACTTGATCACATATCTTACTCTATTCACCAATGATTTCTAAGATCTCTCTGTTTTTTGTGTGCGTGTGATTACTGAATAGTCTAAAACATATTCATTTTCTCGATGGGATAGCAATCAAACATATTTTTTTTATAATACACTCTGAGGCACATAGACCAGTGCATGCATACTGTTTTCATTCTTTTTTTTGTCTTTTTTATTCTCTTAACTAAAGTATGATTCGAACGTCGAGATGAATGTCAGTAAAAACATATTTATCTACACTCAAATCAACAAGAAAAATAAACTTAATAAAAACCTTATAGTAATAACAAAATGGTACAAAGTACAAGTTTTTGTTTATTGTATGACAATTTTCGATAAGGTTTCATGACATAAATAACATACGGATTGTGTATTGGTTGAATATTTCATTACATAGTATGTCATAAGGTTTGAGTTTTGAAAACAAAAAAGTTAACTTTTAGACAAAAAGATGATACCTAACAAAGATTGATGTGCAAAATATACTAAACAAGAAGTGATACAATGCCATATGCTCAATGATGATATACTATTTAAAATATCGACTTGAATATTCGACATACATACAGATGCATTCAATTAAAGATCAATCGTTTCCTATACAATTGATAATTCAGTCGACACTCAAAACTTGTTAAAAATCCGGTATATTTTTATATTATGATAAACTTTTTATTGATAAAAATTTATTTCAAATCTGTTCATAGAAGTCAATATAATTAATAATTTAATTCTCGTCTGAGATGATTGACAGAAAATGAATTTGGTGATACACCTTCCATTTTTCTGCCCATATAATAAACACTCCAATTATCTTTAGCATATCCACCAGAAAGAACCTGAAATGACATTACACTGGCACCAGGAATTTTTCTGCCGATATAATAAACACTCCAGTTGTCTTTAGCATAACCATATGTTAAAATTTGAAACGACATAGTACTTGCTCCATCAATTTTCTGACCCATATAATAAACATTAAAATTATCTTTAGTATAACCAGAATTGAAGTGATTCGTATTGCTTCCGGCTCGTTCAATTATTTCTCGTTCTTCATCATCGAAACTATCACTTGAATCATCATATAGTTCACGTTCAGCATTAAATCCTAATCCTTTTTGATTGAGTATCAAAAAACATAATAAGACAGAATATATCAAAGCCGAAGCCATTTTTATCACTAAAAAAAAATTTACAAAAAAACAAATTATTTCTAACCATTTCGTTAAAGAGAACAGAAGACATTTGTGCAGTATGTAATTTAGTCAAAAAATTATATGTTTGCAATACCATAAGTAAACTCTTCTAAAACGTTAGGAAGAACGGAGAAACAAATCAAAAACATGAATAATGAAAAATTTCCAAGTATATATACATTCTAGATTTTGTTTCAAACATAATATCGTTGGTTCTGTGAAACAACAGAATTCTTCTAGAGTAACATACATACTTCACACAAATTGCTTTTATATGTGTGTACAAAATCCTTACTTAAAGTGGACGAGAGTGATGTACATACCCTGAATAGAAATCTTTCTAACCCCGTGTAGTTTATGATTGATAACAATTGGCTTCAATGAATAATACGCATCTTTCACTAGAATTGAGCAACACTACAGATGAGAGTTGGTTGGCAAAATGTTTCACGACTAGGTTTTCTCTTTTCTTTTTGTATCTGCTAATTGTTTTATTGGTTTGGATTATTAATTTCTGTTCCAATAATGCGATATATTCTATTATACAAATACAGATAAAGTAAAACTAGTAGTAAAACATTCAGAAAATACCACAAAAAGAGATAACCTAGCCATGAAGTATTTTATCAACTAACTGATTTACAGTGTTGGGGAATTGTATTGAATAACGTACACTCTTCGTTGAAGTGGGTCGTAATCAATTATACACTACACTAGAATACAGTATTTGAATTATTCTTGTAACCACTATTCATTTGAGATCCAAGAGGTTCTATACAAAAAAAAAATGATGACGGGACGATTTTTGGCCAGGGTGTATATATATTATAAAACAGTGATTCACGAAGTTCTATTTATACTTTTTATATATGCATAGCTTTCGTTTATATTATTCTTCTGAAAGAAAAATCATATTATCAGAACTATTAAATGCATGTAAGCATAAGAAAATTATTCATCGTAAATATTCGATTCTTACTCATACCTCAATCAAATATTTACCATTTTACGTTTGGTAATCAAAAATAATAGGCATCTAATGTATTGATGGAAGACATATCAATGTGTTCTTTTTATAAATCATAAAATAAAGTATTTCAAAATAGCAATGAATACACAAATAACATTCGAATATAAATCTAGTGTCTCAAAATATTTGTATAATAGTTTATTTTATATACTTCTTAGTATAGACTTACGATAAGAACTTGAATATTTTATCACGAAAAAAAAGTGTGCTGTTAAATTCTCTACAGTTATTATAATAAAAGATTCTGTTGTCTTGTTTTAAGATAACTTAAAAAAACCAAAAACACAGATGTATGAGATACTGTAGTGTTATGATTTGGCATCTATATGAATTTAATTGTTCATCTTCTCTCTATTTATGTCGTATCACCTTTCTTTTTCTTTGTTGGTATATGTATATATGTTTGTGATGATAAACAAGTAGATTTGATTTTAAAGAAAATTAAAATAAATGATTATGTTCTTATTAAAACGAACTCATATTTATCCTTAAAATAATGTTGTAAAAAATAAAACATAGAGTGTAGATAATGATCAGATATGAATAGTTCGTATATTATTATCTTCTTATATTAAAACTGTAAATATCTTAAAAATTGAATATCTCGATCCACGTTCACTATAGACACGTAATATTTTAATTTTGCTAGATTGGTAGTGAGCTTGATAATTTGACTCTAGCATGATCAATCTTTTCATATAATAGTATAAAAAAGTTTTATTATTATATGACGATTTATGCATAGAAAAAAACCAACACAATTAAACATATAAGCAAATTCGACCGCACAATTAAACTAGAATGGAGTAAAGGAATTACGTTTTATGGCATTTACAGCTTTGTTTTTCTACAAATTTTTATTTTTTTTCTGACATAACTTGGAGTTTTTTCAAAAAAGTTTTCAATGAAGTCTTAAAATGGGGCTGAAATGTAAAAGCTATGTGAGAATTCGGTTCTAAGAAAGTACAAATAAATGAATTTTGAATTTTCAAATTTCTTTTGGATATTTGAACTTAATAACTTGTTTTATTTTATTGTGAACGATGATTGTTTATTCTCGGATTACATAAGTATATTTTAATACTAATATTAAAAAATAAATGTTTAAATTAATATTTATTCAAATAAAATTATTTCAATGAGGAATGGTGTCTGAAAGGAGAGGAGCAGACAATTTTGGAATGCAAACTTATACTCAATATTTTCATAGGGAGTTGCACAAAATAAAGCCAGCAAATGAATCTATTAAAACACTCATATTTCATAGCCTGACTATTGTTATGTTTGCTCCATTTTATGAGAAAGTTTGCCAAAAAAAAAACTGATGTTCCATGAATTGGTTTTTTTTACAAAAACATTCTACGATTACGTAGACAGATCGAACTTGATGTTACTAATTTTCTTCGTCATCACACTCACTGGCTATTAAGTACCATTAGAAAAAGAAGACTTGACTGCTCTAGAATATCGCTTTCGAATTGACTTGAGGGTTCGATATGATATCACTTGTCGTATATCGACTAACACGTTCATAGAAAAACAGACATCAATGAACAACACTTTTTAATACAGATCACATTATCCAACTAATGCATCAGTTTTTGCCTTTATAATTGTATAACGTAGATTTAAAGCACTTTACCATATGGATGAATATGTAATCGAACAGTGCGGAGCAAATTGTATTGTAATTTTTCATTCAAAATCCTGTGAAGAAATAGAATGTCAGAACTACTCATATTGCGTTCTAGCCAAAATAATACAAGATCACAAAATTGATTCGTTCAGTTTGATGAGCTTTCGCGAATCGCGAAACGTTTTTTGTACAGTAGCCATATCTATTAGTGAGATCAAGCGAATTAAGACAAGCATAAACTTATTATTTATTGAAAACAAATATGTCACAATAAACAAAAGTAAAAGTAAGATTTGCTTAGCTAAAAATATCTCAATTCTTCCTGATTAATCCCTTGCCAAGATATGTCTTCTGAAACTCTTCTTCATATGTATTCGATGGCATCACATAGAGAAGAAATCTTCATATCTGTGGTAAATAATATAAGAAATATGTTATTAATAATTTACACTTCTGTCATTCTCCGTTCAGTTCACCACAAGCATAGATAAATGAAAAGATTACTTGTGGTACAAAACAGACAATGATAATAATTGATGTAAGATAATGTTCTTTATACATTTGAAATGTATTTTTATCGTTTTCCTTCACTGTTTGTATACGATTACGTGCTGTTCAAATGATGAGAACAATAGTTAAAAGAAATTGTGCGAGAAATGGAATGCAATAGTGAATGAGAACATTGACACAATTGCATAGGGGATAAGTTGATCCTGGATAATTTGTAACACACATGGTGACGTTGGTTGATGTATAAGATGAATCGTCGGTTTCCTCAACTTTGTTAATTTCATGAACAAGACTATGCAAAGACGCTCTATTTTCACTGAATTGGTTAGCCAATAATTTATTCGAGTAGAAATGTAGAGAGAAGAAAGGAAATTGTCCTGCACGAAAAGAGATTCAAACGGATTATAATTGAAAAGTGTTCGATTACTGTCAAGAATAATTTGAATAAATTTTAGAACAATAAATAAGAGGATACACTGGTTGAGAATAGAAATGAGAAGATAATTACACGCATCCAATTTACGTGGTATTGGATAAATAAAATTAAGAAAACTGTAGAATTTTCATTATTGGCAGTAGATAGCCGAAGTTTAAGTAAGAAACAACATCATGAGAAATTATTCATTTTTTAAGTCAAAACAAACGAAGAAAATAACAACAATAAATACAATTAGAACTTTTTTATTACAAAAATCAGCCATTTCTGATAATGTTCATAGAAAGGAACGAAAGATTGAATTAAATTATTTGTCATTGACTAATTCAGTATAATGCCATTTGCAGCAGTTATTCTGTTCTTACTTAAAAAGATTTCAGCAGTTATGAGTAGTTTTCCTTTTGAAACAGGTTTCATATATAAAACCGATCATAACTTCAAGGATTCAAACTTAATCGATCAATTGATGATTACATTGATTGAAATGCTATTGCTTTATTAGATTCATCAATAAGAATTTGAATCCGATATCAATCTGCAGATTAATTCGAGTTTTAACGCAAGTTACCCACTGATTACCCTACACCCTCAAGATTCATCTAGACTATGAGTAATCTTAGTTCAGACGCTCATATATCTAGGTAAATGCGTGTTAATCAAGATAACTATACTAACAATGATACAATTGTTTGAAGTTGATTATGTAGAATAAATTGTCTTGTTCCATCAAGCAAAATCATTCATGTGTAGCTATATGGAAAACTTTATTAATGATCCATCAAATAAAGTAGTTAATTTGTAATATGTATTTGAGAGATTCTTTAGTATTAGCATGATGGACATGGTGATATACAAAATATTATTCTATTCACAACTAGTGTTGCTAAAGTAGTTTTGAAGTTTTGGTTTTTGAAAAAAATTGATTCTATGTTAATCTTTAGAAAAGACACTCAAGTTGAAAAAGTTATTTACCCTAGATGTATCTACAATTGATTGAATTAATCATTTTGAAAAGAAACAATCAATGAATATAATAAGAATTTTGACTTAATTTTAAGCTCTAGCTAAAATATGAAGATATTTGTAATACAATTAGAAATGTTTGCAATAAAAATGCATTAAAAAAAAATCTTTCGAATTATACTAATGAATAAGTTATTCCATCAAATTTTATGGTTAAATCATATACATCAATATTTGATACCAAAGAAGAAATTTTACTTAGATATAATTTTGTTAAATGAAAAAATTTCTTTTCTTTTTGTGATTTATGTATATTTATAAATTTATAACTATGGCAATGAATATGATTATAATCATCATTTTGTTAAACTTATAAAACAAATGGTTAAAAATAATAGTGAAAACAAATAGGAAATAACAAGATCATTCATATGATGCAAAAAAATCAATGAAAACAAACTTTATTATTCTAAGCAGATTTTTAAAATCAAAATGATCGAATATTGAAAATAATCTATTATAAGTTTATTCAACATCATAATCTGTTTTGCCTTGTTGTACAGTGTGTGTAAATTTTTGAACGACATCATCTGGTACTTTAGTTTTTCTAACAGCATCATTTTCTTGCATTTCTTTACACCAATTAGCAAGTTTAGGTAATTTTCCATCAGCATTTAAGACAAAACCAGTTTCTTTTAATGCTGGAAAACGTTCAAACCATGGCCATAACATATAATCAACCATTGCTGGTTTTGATCCACCAAAAAATTTATCTTGAAGTGCTTCTTCATAAAAAGTTAAACTTTGTTTTAAATCTTCAACAGCATTCTGTTCCTTGCTTCTAAATAGTTTATAAAAAGCTGATCGAACCTAATAAAACAAGACAAACATTTGTTTATATTGAAGAGAATTTTATTTACATTTCCATGTCTGTCAATGAGTACTTGTTGTTTAGCTTTGAGATAAGGATCAACAGAATGAAGACGATGTTCTGGATATAAATCATCAAGATAATTACTTATAATAAGTGATTCAGGTATTGATCGAATCTCTTTAGAATCACGATCGATCCATTCTAGTAAAGGAACTTCACCGACTGGATTTTTTTTTAAATACCATTCAGGTTCATCGTTAAGATTGATAAATATTTCTTCATATCTAGAGTAATTTTCAAAATATTAAAGAAAAAAAAAAGTAATTATCCTATAAACTTACGGAATATTTTTAGCAGCTAAAACAAGTTTAACTCGTCGAACAAATGGACAAAAACGCATACTATATAATCGTAATTGATTTTCTTTTAATGGTGGACATTCAGAACCTATTTTATTTTATTTATAGGACAAGAAAAAATCATTAAAAATCTTTTGAATTCCTACCTGATTTGAGATGTTTCTGACTAGTTGTCATTATGAATAAAATATTAAATATTATTCAATGATCAAACAGTAACAAAAAATGAATACTGAGTGAAAAAAGGCAAATGTTATCCTATTTTATATTGGCCACATAAATTGTGCATCATCATCATGATCCACACTGCAAGTTTTTTTTTCTTTCCTTGCTGAGCAAATAAACAATTGAAGAACGTGTTCTCTGAGCAAATATAAATCATGATGACTCGAGTTATTTTTTTTTTTTGTTGTTGTTGAAGATAAGAAACAGATCATCAATATATATTATTATGTAATGCCTTTAGAATTATGATATTGATTTCTATAAATTCGAATTAAATCAAACTGTTAATATTCCCAGATGGAAAATCTTACAAAGATTTTATGAAATTGTGCATGATTCTTACTATAAGATTCTTGCAAAGTCTCATGATCGAAATTTTGTAAGATCTGATACGACCGGATAAGATCATAATTTTAGGTTTCATTAGTTGAATGCGAGAATGATGAGTTTTAAAACCATTTTAGAACTTTTGGGATACTTCTCTTATAAAAAGTTGTTGCCGACGGAATGGTTTTCGAGAAGTTCTTCGAAAATCTCTTCTGTCACTGTGCTACATTATCAAAGTTAGATGGAATCCATCAGATTCACCACGATTCTGACTGTTGGACTTGTAGACACTCAAATCGAGTGCAGATTCATCCAATTTTACAATCTTCCTAAAAAAGAAGCTGCCATTACCGAGATAGTATTTTTGAAACATTCTCTTAGTTATTTAAACAGCTTGACTAAGAAATATTTACAGTTGGTCGACGTATGATAAAAAACTTTGTGAATAGAAGTGATTGTAATATTGTCAGAATTGAATTTGAATAGAAAATTTAATTTTTTTAAGAAGATTTTATATATTCTCTCTAAAGGAGAAAATATCTTTTATATTCAATTAAAGAATAAAATTTATTTAGAAAAAAAAATTCAATACTTAGACGAAAACATATTAAATTACTTTTCATTGTTTTGTCTAATAAAAATATTAAGAATTCAGTGAATTTCCACGCATAAATACAAGTCCTGTTTCTTTTTCTATACGTTTTTGTCGTTTGTTTGAAGCTGATAATGATTTTTTAGTTTTTTGTTCAAATATTCCACTTGGTGGTCTTTGCTAAATAAATATTTTGTATAATTATAATAAATATAAAATAAAAATCTTACTTGTAAATGTCGCATTTTATCTTCATATGTTCGTAAAGCAGCAACAAGACGAACAATTTCATTTCGACATTCATCTAATTCTGATTCACGTTTTTCTCTTTTAAGTCTTTCAAATTCTAATTGATTTTCAAGTTCTTCAATTTTTCTAAAATAAAATATTATTTTATTTTTTATAAGAAAATTAATCATTTATGAAAATAATACTTTTGTGAAATTTGTTCCATTGTTTCATGTTTTTGATCATCATCTAGTTGTCCACCTAATTGTCGATAATTTTTTTTTGCTATATCAACTTGTTTTTCTAATTGATCAAGTTTAGTTTTTGCACGTAAACGTTCTTCTTCTTTAGGTGTTAATTTTCTTCGATGATCTTGTTTTGTTGATTCATTTTGATGACGTTTTTGATTTGTTTCAGTTTTATCAGCATCACCACCTAAGATTTTTAAACATGCTAATTGACCAAAACGTCTTGCTACATCTTTTGGTGTTTCACCACTTTGAGTTGTTAATTCCATTGATGCACCCATTTCAATTAACCATTGAAGAATTTTTAAATGTCCTTGACCAGCTGCTTTATGTGCTAATGTAGCACCACGTTCATCACGTTCATTTATATTAACAACACCTTGTTCAATTAATAATTTAACATGTTCAAAATCTCCATTATATGCAGCTACATGTGCAGGAAAAGCAAGATCTAAAATAGAATTTTTTTTGTTTTTTTTTGTTTTTTTGTTGTAAGATAAATTTTATTTTACTTTCGGCTTGTTCTGGATGATCTTGTTCCCATTCAAGTGCATCCAAATATGTACAACAATCTTCTTTAAAAAATTGTTCAGCTAAAGATTTAGGTGT
>CAJNOL010002074.1:16570-47492 GCA_905250125.1 Rotaria sordida | reverse complement strand
GAAAGATTTTCTACATGTTATTCTTGTTTATGAATCAAATTTTTATGTGACGGTGAATATTTTGCAGCAGTCAACATTGAATAGAATTCTAATAAGAAAGTAGTTTGTGTGCGTGAAAAAATTATGAGAGAGAAATCTAATTATGATGCATTAATTGATCGTAATAAATAGATGGATTCATGTTTATTGCTATGCTATACGATTTTTTTCAATTTAAAATGTAGATTGGATTTTTGAGGCTTGTGAATATTTGTCGTCTAAAGAACAATGAATGGAGTTAAATAAATAAAGAATCTTGTGTCTGATCCATGCAGAATGACTCTCTAGTATTTTCGTTCGTTTCAACAGAGCAATCACAATTCAAAGATGATATCTTAACTTCATTCGATAGAATGACGACGTGCGTTAGTATCATTCAAGATGAATGCTAGTAGTATTCTTCAGGCTGACTCATTTCTTGAATTTTTACAGTCAGATGCTGACCTCTTTTTTTTGCAAAGTTATAAGGCATTGATCCCACTTGACCTATAAAACGTATCACCAATTTTCTCTTCATGGCTTTCGTTGTACTGCTTAAACCAGTCTTGCGAACACAGTGATAATGAAGAGAAACGAACTATATTGATAGATAACATTAAAGCTTTCCAATAACACCTCTATGAATATATCCGTTGTTAAAGTTTTGATTCAATAATTGCATTTTTTATTATACTCAACATCTGATTAGGAGCAAGCTTTACACTTAGATTAAGTCGACTTAGACCGTTCTATAAAGTTTTTGACTTTTTCCAACCAATTCTGCCATATTTTCTTATCGTAATTAGTCACGGCTGGCCATAAATAGGCGATACAGCGCGGAGAGACTTGGGTTACTGTTGGATATTAAACAAGATTGAAATGAAGACCTTTAGTGATCGACAATCAACCAAATCTTCTACTATTTGAAAAACTTCGCTAAAATTTCCTGTTATATGATTGATAGATACCAATCGTACTGGAGTACTAAGCCATTGATTGAGGTGAATAAAATTCATCTTAACCAATAAGAACTAGTATGACTGAATGCATAGAGAGATGATCTTTGGTATTCTTTAACTTATTAATTTAATCAAGTCCATTATATTTTTTTTTTGCAAAGAAATACTTCAATGTCATCATATCTTTGCTTTTATTTTATGATTGTATAAATAAAGTATTGACTATTGAATAGAATTATTTGCTTACCAATAAATAATTTCTCTCTAACGGAATTCATACAAGTTATATTCTTTCATCTATTGATGCCTAGCTGTTTTGATAGATGCTGTTATGCAAAATGATCATAAATAAATTTTAGCACCTTTGTATAGACTTTGGTTTTGATTCACTTTGCTACTAAAAGTTGAAAATATGAGCTTTGCCTTTTCATGAAGTGAACAGAAGCAGAATTAATAGGATCGGAGCTTAGTATATACTTAGATGTCGGAAAAAAAATTTCCGCGTCGAAATTGAGTAAGTAGATGGAGAGTCCAAAAAGAAAATATACATGAAGGTAACTGTTGAAATGTATTCATTCTTTCTCTGATGACTTCGACAAAAAAAATTGAACTTTTCGTTTCTACACGAATGCTCAACGATACTAAAAGAAAATGAAACAAGTTTCATAGTCTTGCTATTCATTCCAGAATCAATTTTTCAAAGCATCTAAGTTGGTATGATAATTTCTCGACAAGTGTATAGTAGTACCGACAGAAATATGATATTTGTGTCCGAATCAATTCTGTTAAAATGTGTTCGATACTTATTCAACAAGAGATAGTATGGATATTAACCACCAGTCAATGCCGCAGAAAATGCATGACGTTTAAAAGAGAATTACGCACAGTACCTTGCAGCCAATTATATTTTCAATCACAGTAGAGTACCAGGACTTGATGTAAATTTCTATTATTCATATTCATCGGTGGGAATCAGCTTTATAAACGGTACTAAAATTTTATCCAATAGGCAACAAAAGAATTGTATTTTGTCTTTCAAGCTCAGTTGCCACAGCTGCATGGTACGATGAAACATCTTTGTACAATTACAACTCGTCTGGTTTCTTCTCTGGCACAGACCATTTTACGCAAGTCATTTGGAATGGTTCCACATAGTTGGGCGTAGGAATTGCATTGACCGGCAATAATCAGACAGCGTATGTTGTAGCTAACTATTTTCCGGCAGGGAATGTGTTGAGTCAGTTTGTTACTAACGTGCTTCTACTATGTACCTCAACGACAAATGCTGGATCAACCACGGCTGTAGAACCAATTACTACTGTCACTAGGACAGCTACTATTGGTGGAACAACTACCAATGCAACAACTACGATAAATGGCACCTTATCAAAAAGCTCGGCTAGAAGTATGACTCAAAAGCATCATCATGTATTTTTGGCTGTTTGAAAATATTGACACTCTTTGGCACGATTTTAACATTCCATCAAACAACTTTTCTTTTGTTGATTACTAGCATTCCGTTTGCATCTTGAAATGAATATGTCAATAAAAAAAAAGGAATTTCTGAAGAACCTTCTCTTCATTCACCAACGCTTGAACTTGCAATCGCATAGATACACACACCCATGAAGCCACATTTTTATCATTTCACTGAAGAATGATACAAATTTTTATATTTTGTGTACGTTGAAATTTATATGATTGCGAATGTTTTTCGTAGACTTCAACTCCTAAAACGCACTTGCACATTTTATCTTATCATCGTAGTGACATAAAAGATGAGATGTGATGTTAGTATTTTAAACTCTTTCTCATCATTTTCTTCATCTTTTAAAAAGAAAAAAAAACATCTAAAACGTTTACGATAAACAAAAGAACGAGTATACTCGAAAGATAAAATGTCGACAAATTTAAAAACTATCGTATAGAGAACTATTCTATGCGACAATGTGAGCAGCTAGAAGGAGATCAATCTCAAACATCTAAAACTGTAACTTGTTTAGAGAATGAAACATTTCCATAGATCATCAATTTCTTTATATGAAAAAAATGTTTTTTTTTGATTCTACGTTTAATGATTGATTTATTTTGAGAATATTCCATTCAATATTATCGATTTTACAGTACGATTCAATATATTATTCTTAAACTTTCTACTATTTTTGTAAGTTGAAAATGAGTAAAGAACTATCTTCTACTTCAATAGAACCTGTTTACTTATAAAAAGAAAAAAGATATCTTTTTTTTGGATTCCTATATAATAGAAAAGAGAAAAAAAAAGTACTAGTTATTATGAATATTAAATTAAAAAGGTAAAAAATATTGTAGAATATTATCGAATATAAATCTTAGCTTTCGTTTTCTTTAATACGTTAATAAAGAAGATCTAGTAAGTAAAGAAAATCTAATGATACTATATTCAAGTTGTTTCAACTTCTAGGGACTTACTCAATGATTGTTTGAATAATTAAAAAAAAGTCTTGCAATGATCATATAATTATTGTCTACATATATTCGAATTTGTCATCATGGATTTATTACATTGTGTATTATGATCATCTTACTTATTCTTCTTCTTGGTATATTAGTTGTATTCTATGTAGTCGTTCCAGTAGTAATTCGTTCAATTATTGCTAAAGCTCAACTAGATTTCCGTTCAGTTAATATTGAACAAATTGAAAATGATCGTTTTCATCTTCGAGCTCAATTAGAATTATCAGATACTGGAGCTCTTCCAGCAACTATTCTTTCACCACTTATTATTAATGTGGATAATGTTGGAATAGTAGTTCATAATGAACCCATTTCTATTACTGGTGATACTACTGGTCCAACTATAATTCCGATTAATTCTTCATTTATTGTGTCTGATATGAAAGCTTTTCGCAATTTCTCTCGTTCTCTCATCTTTGAACCTAATGTTATATGGCATTTAAAAGCTGAAGTTACTATACAACCTATCTCACATCACATGCTTGCTTATGCGAAGATTCCATTTAATAAAGAAGTTACATTGGATGCTTTAAATCGTCTTCCTAATGTAAGTATTAATTCATTAAGTTTAAGACGATCAGATGCATATCGAGTACTTGCTGATCTTATTATCAAAATTCCTAATCCGTCTATATTCAGTATTGATCTTGGTAAATAAGTGAAGAATATTATTGCAAATGATTTATCATATTATTATTTCATAATTAGGTCAACTACATTTTTCTTTGCAATACAACAATTGGTCGATTGGTTATGTTGAATCAACTAGTGACATTATTACAATTCATCCAGGTGAAAATGCCATAGAATTTTTCGGCGAATTACAATCTGTATCATCGGAATCTTATAATGCTCTTTCTACTGTTATTCAAAATTTTCTTACTGGTAAAATAAGTAAAATTGAAGCATTAGCTGGTCCAAATGCTACATCATATCCTCTCCTCACAGCAGGTATAATAGGTCTTTCTTTAAATGTTCATATGCCTCCATTTAATGAACAGGTTATTGCTTCATTAATATTTAATTCTATGTCTCTTATTCCATCGAGAAATAAGAAAAAAGTAATGCTTTCAGCTTTAATAACTATTAAAATAAATTCACCTCTTGGTAAAAAATCTCCACTTCATATTCAAATGATGAATATGAATGTTGTTCTTCTTTATGAAAATGATTCTGTCGGAATGCTTAATATTTCTCAAGCTTCAGTGAAACAACTAAATGCAATAACATACAAATCGAAATTTAATAATAAATATTTAAGTCTTACTGATACAGGTGCAGCGTATGAAAAATTTGCTCGAAATTTTATTAGTGCTAATAAGACACATCCAATTAATTTTCGCATTGTTGGTACGGCTTCTATCGTTGGTTCATTTGCTCTCGGTCCTTTGAATATTGAGGGAATTCTTGTTGAAAATAACGTATTTTTAGTAGGCCTTGACGGTCTCAAAAATGTTCATGTTGATGCAATTTCTGTTGATGGAGAACAAGAAGCTGCCCTTCGACTTTCAATTAAGGCAACTATTAATAATCCAGGTATAACTGAAGTTCAACTACGAAATTTTTCACTTTACATGGCCGAAGAAGAAAATAATACAATCCTTGGTCATGTACCAATCGATATTCTTGTTATACGACCAGGAACCAATTCAGTTACACTCAATGGGTTAGTTTACCTTTTCTTTATTCAAACTTTTTCATTATTATTATTATTATAACTATTTTAGTCTTCTTGCTCCATCACGTGAAAGAGATCTTCCAGTAATTAGTAAATTCTTTTCAGCGTATCTTAATGGTCGAACACAATCAGTGACACTTTTTTATAGTAAATCTTCTGTAGAAAATAGAACTGCCATGGATTTAACGATAAGTGGTCTATCAATGAAAGCTGATCTTCATGGAATCGAAACAAAATTAATTCGTCAAGTTAATGTTCTTAATTTTGGCATCGAATTTGATTCAGTTCATGTTGATAAAGTGTATGTAACAGGTCGATTATCAGTTTTATTTGAATTACCATATAACATTCACATGACATTTAAAGCGTTAAGAACTAGTATTAATTTTACTATGCGTTTTAATAATGAACCAAGTATGAGTGAAATGATTCTTCGTGATTTATCTGTTGAACATAATCAAACAACAAATGAACTGTTTATAAGTTTTAATAAACAAGAACTTATTATTCTGAATGATAAATTATTTAAAAAATTTGCTGCTAATCTTGTTCTTACAAGTATTGTATCGGTTACAATTGAAGGTTTAGCTGCAGCAGTTGCTAAAGTTCGAATAGGAAATATAACTCTATCGAATATTCCAATAAATGATACACTTCATCTTGTTGGTTATAATCAATTTGATAATGGACTTTTAAATATTGATAATATAGATTTAATTGGAGCTATATCCTCCAACACACTTGCTCTTCAAGTACGAACACACATTATTAATCCTTCTGTTGTTAATATTCTTAACGGTGGTCGTCTTTCTCTTGATTTATGTGATATCATAAATGGTATATCACTTGGTTCAATTAATATCGACCTATTCTATCTTCAACCACAAGATAATATTACCGTACTTGATGCCAAAGGTACTTTTAATATCACTCAACAAAATGCTGTTATAGCACGAGAATTTATTTCACATATGATTTCCGGTATTGACAGCCAAGTTGAATTACGTGGTAGGTTAAAAGATAATTCAGTTGGCACGTCTATACCATTACTCTCATTAGCTATAGCAGATCTTCGTATTCATACAAGAGTTCCTGGTCTTTCTGGACAGAGAACACTTGTCTCAGAAATTATTCTTAAAAGATTAACTGGTGCTGAAATATGTGGGATTCCACTTGGTCTTGTCAAAACATTATTAACATGTATCCGAATTATAAATCCTTTTAGTACATCTTTAGTTATTCTAAATATGAACGTAAGAGCTGATTTCGGTCCTATAGTTGATGAAGATATACAAGTTGGTATTGTTAATTATAATACACCTCTTACTATTGATTCTCATCAAGAATTGATAACTCCTTATTTCACTGTTAAACTTTCAGCTAAATTAAGTACTATGGTTGCTCTATTAGGGCCTCTATTGGCTGGTAATGCTCGTCTTTCATTATCAGGTATTATTGATGTTAGCATTGGAGGTGATTTTGTTTTAACTGAACTACCACTTACTATACTGAATGTAGCTATAAATCAAGAACATTCAAGATAAATAAACAATATTCTTCTATTTCATGATAATCTATTTATGTGTTTTGTGCATAATAGTTTTGCTTAACGAATCAAATCATTTGATAATTCTGCTTGTTTATTATTTGATTATAAAATTTTTTTTTAATAAATTGTTCAACGAAAAAGTTTTTTTTTTTTGTTTAACTTTTTACAATGATGATATTATAATATTAAAAACCTATTTTTAAATGAAATATTAATAGAATCTATTTGACTTTTTTCAATAGCCACAAATGACAAATCTAGAAATTATTTTAATATCAGAATTCAATGTTTCACAACTTTCATATGTGTAATATTTCATAAAGTTCTATTCTATCGTTTGTAAAAACTAAACTATTTTCATATGACAAAGTTAGTTGAAATAACATCATCTAGGAACATCAGTATATGTCGCTAGAAAAACAAAAATCTATTTCAGATCATTGTGAAATTATCAATAATCAATAGTTTTGCTGATCAACTTCATTGTTGATGATCGTATCAAATATATTTATTGAAATACAATTATTTCAACTAAAATTCAAAGTGTTTATTTAACAAAAGAAGAGGTTATTATGCACTATTGATACATATCTTCGTTTCTAATTACACAATATTTAATAATCATTATTTAGCTCATTGTATTATACAAACTTATCGATAGTAGATTCATGTATTCGATTTGATTTTAAGAACAATCGACAATGTTGTTCGATGATATGAATTTGAAAAATTTTATCAAAATTCAATGTATAATAGAGTATTTCAAATATCGAGATTTATTTAGAAAATGTTAGTTTGAAAATAAAAAAGACATATCCTAATTGAACATAAAAAATATTAAAGAATGTGGTGTGTGAGGTGTGAAGTCTAGATATGGGCGTGGTTCCTATGTAACAAAGACAGTGAGAAAATCTACTTCCAAGTATATTAAATACGAATTAAGTAGGATGTGGATGAGTGCGGATATTGTTTAAAAGAATAGCCACACCCCACACCCTATATAGTACAATCCGACGTTCACACCAATCTTTCGCATCTTGAAACGATATGTTCACATGAAAACCTGGTCCAATGTCTGAATTTAGATAAACATCTGTAAGATCGAGACTGTAAGAAAGAATATGAGCAAATTTGTGTACTTGAGTTGCATGAAATAAGAGCTTCACATTGTTTATCTCTTGTATTAATCCAGTTTCACGTAAACTAATATTTATCTTATTTGTATGATAATTCTTAACTCTAACGAGTTGAAAATTTCCAGGTAATAATTCATTGGTTACTTGAATATTAAATGTTTCTATTTGGCTTAGTGGTATAGATGTTCATGGTGAATCAAGTGGTATTTCATATATAAGAAAACATCGATGTAAACAATATTGAAGTGCATAGTAAACAGCATCTTATTTATCATCATTTTCATATTTTGTGGTTTGTTGATTAATAAACATGATACAATCAGGAGTTGAACCTAACTTCATTAATTGTAATTTAAAATCAACTTTATCATAATCAAGACAAATATTAATTTGATATTCAAAATAAGCTGGAATTAAATGAAATAATGAAGTACAATCAATATTTTCCATATCCAGCCACTGCAAAAATTGTGTTGTATCAAGACCTATTCATGTATGAAGACGACAGAACGCGAAATTTCTATTTTACGATATGCATGTCATCTCGTAAAATGGCGTGCAAGATTGAAAGAGTTAAATTGATTGACCATGTTTGGGTCAAATGAACACTCTCACTGAGAAACTAATGAATTTAAAATATGAGCTGCTGTTGGCGTGGCTGGACAGAGATATTCAATTTTTAAGTTATGGATTATTTAGGATATAGAAACATGATAGTATATGAACTAATCACATTAACTTTTTAGTATAATCATCAAATTTTTCAGGCAGTGAGCTTCCAAAATCTTGGTGAAACTTATTAATAATATTCAGACTTCTCTAGATACGACTTCTTCTGAAGTTTAATAGTACAGAATTAGCAAATATCAAGTAGCGTGTTGAAAAGTGTCCATAGGTAAGATATGAAAAAATTAAGTGCATTAACGCATTACTTCATAATTTATCCTATATCCCTTTATGATTGGTATTCGTAAGTCTTAATGAACTGTACATTCAAAGTAACGTTTTCGCTTATTTTCCACTACGACTAACACTAAGAAAGATTGATCTTGTCAAATGAAGATATGAATCTAGTAAACATTGTGAAACATCTTCTCTATTTAACACAATCGGAATTTGGCTTTGAAGCTTCAACAGCAAATGAGGATGAAACTTTTGCATCACAACAATTATTCAAAATTCTAAAATCATTTAAAGATAGTTATTTTAATAAACTGTATACTTATCAAAGTCTCAATGTTGACGATAAATATAATGAAACGACGGATGAAGAGGACACCGCTGATGCAGAAGAATCAGCTGATCAACAAGAGAATACTAATGATTATGATGAAAATCAATAATTACGAATAGGTTTAGGAAAGTCAAATCGATGAATTATATTCCAAAATTTAGAGTATATATTAGTAAGAATGGCACAAGATTAGAAAAACTAGAAAATATCAAAGAATTTATGTGGAATGAATTTTATTTGAAAAGAGCAATTGAAAAAGAAGCAGTTCATGATAGTGATCTAGAACTTTTTGCGATTCAAAAAGCAAGGAAGCTAAATTGGAAAAATTTCAAAGCAGGGGAAACATTTATCAAGATGTTCAAGAGAGAAAATCGAATTTCATCAAGAAGATACAATAAACCGATTACACGAGTTTCTTCCAGCAGAAAAATATGTTGTTTGAAAGATATGTCAAGTTTTACTTGACATTCTGGTCTATTTGCTCGATTTGTGATATCCGTATATTTTAGATGCTCACAATTGGATTAAAAGTCAAAGATCATTAATATCGAACAGTGATCATTGTTCATTTCAACAAGAATATATTTCTCCACGAACTCTTTCTTTTACTGGCGAAAGAACAACAGAAGTTGCTGTTAAAAAGAAGAAGAAAAATATAACCCACTCATATACAGTGCAATCTATGACATCAGTTGATGGTCAATTATTGATTTTTTCAAAAGGTTCAAGTGATCATATTCAACCTCAAGATTTATCTTTATTTTGTTCATGGCGATATTGTCACAAGAAAATCAAGGATTACATTTATATTAATCAAACAGAAATGAACTTGAATGCTTGTCAATATTTTATAAATATGCATTTTATTACTCACAATCAACTATTTGCTCCACGATTCAAAAATCTCATCAAGTCTGGATTCATACAAGCCAAAATACTCAACAAAACAGTAGATAAAATCAAGACATCAGAGGATTTTTGCTTTAAATTCTATGATCTTTAGGGTGTGGGTGTGGGTGTGAGTATTTCAGTTCTTTCAACATCCACGCCCACACCCTGATGGAGGTGGTATGTGTTGCAATAGTCGAGATCGAGGTGACTTGCCTTGCGAGTCCCTATAGAAATGATCTATCGAAACCAATGTCATGTTACCAAGACATTTAAAGCAAGCTTTGGGAAAGGGCACGTTCGGATAGTTTTGAAGGATATATTAAGGTCTATATATACTGAAAAAATGGTGACGAGGTCTCTTGAAATAATAGAGATCGAAGTTATACAACCAAACATGAGCTGTTGTGTATGCTATATCTCATATCATCCTATATACCCTCTACGATATGTATGGTAAATTTAGTAGAGAAATCGCTATTATGAGCAAAACTGTAGTTTAGATATTTAGCGGACTTAATTACCTTCGTCATCATATATAATTAGTGGGTGTTCTGTTAGCATTTTCAAGTAGGGCCAATTTTGCTAGGAAATCTATTCCCATCCTTTTCATAACTATTCTTTTTATACTAGAGAAGATGCATAAACTCGATTATTTCTTGCAGGCCATAATAATATCATTTAAATACTGTATAGTTCCGGAAAAAGAAAAGATCAAAATAATTAAATATTCAAAGACTAATATTGAATGGAATTACGTAGAAAGATTAAATATATATTTATTTAATCTTAGACCAGCATTATTTTCAATCGTAATTATGTATATTTATTTTTACTAATGATCATTAAAAATAATAATCATACTTAATGATTGTCATTATCAAAAACTATAAATAAAATACAAGCACATTTATTAAATAGCTTAAGAATTATGAACAATTTGATCGTCTTCAAAGAAAAAAAAACTTTTGAATATATAAAAATAAATAAGTAAACAAAATCATTTTTTTTTCGCTAACATAAATATAAATGTAAACTGAATGTTCACATGAATGGCTATTAATAAAACTAATAGACTTTCAGATGTTTTTTAAAATATAGTAGTTTATTCTTTCATAAAATAGAAACCATTGTTGATTGAGTCTTACATAATAATTTGTAGAAGAAGCTCAATATGTTCATATTTATCTCTCTAGGAATTAATCAGAATTGAAAAAAAGATAATGATGAAAATTACTTTACCATATAAAAGCAATTTATTTCTTGATATAAATCTGAATCATATGACACAAGTTACCATGATCTAACCAATAATTTTATGAATGAAGAAAAAAATCTATCGAATAACCGACATTTTTTTTTCTTTACTGTTGACTCATCCGGTTATTCATACAAGACGTGTATATTTTCTTGTTCTGCTATTTATATGCTGAGTTAAAGAGAAACGACTAAAGTAAACATAGCCTTGAAAAATAGAGTATAAAAACACCGACAACACTCTTTTTTTTCATTCTTTTTTTTTCTTCATACACACGAAAGACATATATGACTTCAACATTATCATCAACAGATGCAGATTTCGAAAATTTTGGTCATAAAGTTTATTTAACTGTTAGTCGAAATAATAATAATGAAAATGTATTTCTTTCATCAGCAAGTATTGCCCTTGCTATGGCTATGTGTGCAACTGGTGCTCGAAATGAAACGCTAAATCAAATGTTACGTATTCTTGATGCATCATCAATAGACCAGTTAACAAAAACAGCTGAACAAATAATGCGTATTTTTTCTACTGTTAATAATGATACACAAGTTAAACTTAAATTAGTTAATCGTCTTTATGGACAAAAAGCATATGAACTTCGACAAGATTATTTAAGTCTTGTTCAAAGTTCTTTTAAAGCTGATATTAAACTTGAAGATTTTGTAAATGATAGTGCAGATGTTGTTAAAACAATCAATGGATGGGTTGAAGAACAAACAAATAGTTTAATTAAAAATTTACTCTCGTCAAATGATGTAACACGTGATACACGTTTGATTATTGTCAATTGTATTTATTTTAAGGTGAATATTAGTTTTTATAAAAGTAATAAGATTTCGTTTTTTTTTTTCTTTATTTAAATAAATAATAGGGTACATGGGTAGAACAATTCAAAGAACATTTAACAGATCAAAATGCTGACTTTCATGAAACTAATGATAAAATATCAAAAATAAAATTAATGCATCAAAAAAAAACATTTCGTTATGCTGAAAATAACGATTTAAATGTACAAATTGCTCATTTACCATATGAAAGTGATAAACATGGCGTTCGATTTGTTTTTACTGTAATTTTACCAAAACGAGATATTTCATTAGATATAGTTGAACAAAAATTAGCATCAAAACCAGATTTAATGAGACGCGTGTTAAGTGATGAAGATACAACAAAAAAAGAACTTCTTTTATATTTGCCAAGATTTAAAATGGAAGCTAAATTTGAATTAAATGATGTTCTTATACAACTTGGAATGATAAATGCATTTGATGGAAGCAAAGCAGATTTTACTGGTATGGTCAGTGAACAAGATGATAGAACTGGTTTATATATTAGCAAGGTTAAAAAATTTATAGATCAGAAAATCTAAATCTTTTTATAATATAAAATTCTAGGTTATTCATAAAGCATTTGTCGATGTCAATGAACTTGGTAAGTTTATATATTTTTTCTATAATAGTTTATTAATAAAGATTACTATATTGATTTACTCTATCGAATTTGTAAAGAATCTTAAACAATGACAGTGATATGTTATATTCGTCAAAAATTTCAAGTTGATTTAAATGCGATTTTGAGTCACGAATATTCATCAAGCAAATGTCAACCATAACTTATTGCACAACTTGAGATTTTCTAAGTCTTGCATATAAATATTTTTATTTTCATGTTTTAAAAAGGAAGCTAGGATGCATAGCATAAGAAAACTCCTTTTCTCAAACGTATTCTATATTATTAGAGACTAAGAATGAGAAATCAGTTGCCGCCAAAATCTTGAAAAATCTGTTCTTGAGAGATAGTTTTACGATAGTGGGCGTATCACTCTTACTATCTAAAACAAAGATGAAAGGGAAAAAACATAAGTTTAGTAAGCTCTGTATTCGAGCATACTCCATAAAATGACAGAGAATAATATATAAACAATAATCGTTTACCTACGTGTTCAAGAGTTATTAAAAGAGGATTTTTAAATTCTTCTTTGATGAACATGATGATGACAAGTTAAAAGTTTTATTATAGGTTTTCTACTACGAGTACAACACAGTCCGAGGATTCTATAGGATTTGAATCGAGTAACAAGCTCTTAGATTATTTTTTTTTCTCAATAAAATCAGCGAAATATGACAGAAATAAAGGGAGAGTTTTATTGAAATTCTTCTGTAAACAAATAGAAAATATAAATGTATAATATTATGCAATATAAGGAAAATATACTCTTTATCTCTAAACTGATGACATGTTCATTACATTCAATGCTATTCATCTCTCTCTCTCTCTCTCTCTCAGTTTATGATTCGAGATCTCAAAGATTTTATTGCTTTATTTTTCTCGTAGATCATTGGACACTGTAACTGTATTAATGAAGTAATAAAATTTCATTCTAAATGTCATTTATCTTTTTATATACTTCTCTTTGTATAACCTTTCAAAGGTGATTTTATTATTCCTGAGATCAATAATTTCTTTTTTTGAGTTAAGTACTGAAATTATAAAAGTGAACGAATCAAATGTAGATAATTGTATTCTCGAAAGTCCTACATCATAATTCTACCATCAGAATTAAGAGAAAGACTTTTTTATATTGTTAAAATAACATTTTACAAGGTACTAAAATCTTTTAAGAAACATCGAATATGAGTTTCTCTAGTCATTCTGACACGACTATTTTGTTTCATCTCAATATATTAGACAACATTACAACTACGATCTTGTGAAATCTTAACATAGAATTAGTTGTCTTCGTTCAAGTAAGTTACTTAGGAAAATACTGACGAAGATTAAATTCATCCTTCGTTATACATTAGTATGAAAAATTAGTAAAACTTCTTGATAAATCTTTGATATCGATATTAAGTCATAATTGAAGATTTTTCAATTTTTTTTTTTAATAATTTTATTTAGGTTCAGAAGCAGCAGCAGCCACAGCTGTTATTATGACCCGTTGTTGTGCATTCATAGTGGAGGAAGAACAGCCTATTGAATTCAAAGCTGACCGACCATTTTTATTTTTCATTCGTGAAACTCGGCAAAATATTGTTTTATTTAGTGGCAAGTTTGCTTCACCACCAACAACTTCATAAATAAACTATGACCATTTCTTTTTCATATATCATCTACGGACATTTATCGTTAATAGACAAAAGCGGGTGTCAGTAAAGGGAAGATTTATCCCTACACTCACACATTTCCATTCGAGATTTTTCCTTCGTTTGTTCAAATATTAATTTATCCTTTGCTAAATTGGCACGATATATATTTTCTGCCTTTCGGCATTTTACCATTTTTAGCTATAAATATTTGAGTACTAGCAATTCTATTTAACTAATTTATAAGTAAAAAACAATTTCTTGAATAAAATTCTGCAAAAGATCTTTGTTTTACAAAATAAGAAATCGAATTGTCTATAAACTAGAACAATAATTTGCTTGAGAAAGATTGATAAATTTATTTTAATCCTAACGGTTTTACTAATTCTCTAATGAAAATTAAGTTTACAACTATCTAACATAACAAGTCATTACATATCAATAAAACTTATCTTTGAATAACTCATCAGTACTTTCAACTTTTTATTTATAAGCATTTGTAAAAAATCGTCATCGTCTTACGGAAAAAAGTTTTTTCTTGAAAATATGTACATTAGATAGCTCATGAAAAGTTAGCTTTTCACACCAACAATAGAAAAAAAAATAATAATTCTTTTTTCTTACGCGATTATGTTGTAAATATTATCTTTTTCCTCGCACTCTCTCTACGAAAGTAGAAAATCAATTCTTTTACTAGTAGATGTCTTTACCATAACCATACAATTAATACGTAATTATCAATCGCGTATATATTGACAACTTTCACTAAAACACTTAGTAAGTTAAATGCGATTTAAAACATATATGAGGGTGTGGATGTGGGTGTATGCATGGATATTTATTTCACCCACACCCACACCCTACAGTACTCCACCTACTTTTCAACAATGTCGAGTTTTTTTTTAGAAACTTTCCCTTTTCATCGAACATGATTTATGGATGATTTCCATCATTGTCATTAGATTTATGATCTTGTAAATGTTATAGTTTTCCATCACTTTCTAATTCTATTATACGATATAACATGGTTAATAAAAGAAATGAATTTATTTGTTATTAAATCTTTGGATATATATTATGGTGTAGATATTAAAAAAAAATCAACATATTTAACTTCTTTCTTTATCTGCATAAATTTTCACCAAATAATTATTATGCATGTTATTCAATTTTGAATAGAAATAGACAATTATAAATAAATTCGATAAATTAATTATTCTGATTATATTCATTTTTATGTAAAAGAGAAAAGAAAATAATCTAATATAGTAAGATACTTAACACAGACATAGAATTCTTCTACATTTTTATTAAACTACAATTTATTATTCATATTATTAAAAGATTGAACTATTGATTAAAATCAAAATGATTGATATCAAATTTTGAATCAATATATTTATTCATTGCATATCCATTGAGAATTTATGGATTGAACAATAAGACAGAAAGACATTAGATGAACTTTGCAAAATTTAATACTATTAATACAATCAATATTCTGTTAATGTCTACCCGAGGTGAAACACCGGACTTCCAAGGCTTCGTCTGACTTTATGAGATTTCTTAAGACTTTAGGAGACTTCATGGAACTTCATAAGACTTCGTCAGACTTCAAGACTATATGAACATTTGAAAAGCCTTAGAAATTGCATCGAATTTCTGTGTTATGCAAAACTCATTATCAATTAGACAAATTTAAAAAAAGAATTTCTTTTCCTTTTGAAAATCTTCTCTATGACACATTTAACATTGAAACATATTAAGATGATGCTATTAAATGTAAACCATGACTCTACACAAAATCTTCCTATTAAAAGCAGCTTTTTCACAGGTACAACAAATTTTCTGTCTTTTGAAGCAATTGTAAAGAAAATTAGAGGCTAAAGTTATACATAAGCAAACGACCTGTTAGTTATTGACCGATAAAGTTAGCTGTTTATCGTCTGATAGGCTTACATGCGTGATAGAAACAAATAAACGGGATTAAAATTCTTCATAACATTGATATTGAATTGATGGAGCATTTCTTATAAAAAAAAAAACAAGTTCATTGAAAAGAATTGAACTATAAACTACGATTCTTCTTTAAAGCCCCCCTCCCTCGAAAATCGATCTCAGTCTAGGAACGTTCAAATTCCATGAAATTTTCAGGATATATTGGGACTGTAGTGGAGAAGCTCTGGTACAATTTTTGACCCGATATCATGATGTTTGAGAGAGATACTGACCAAACAAGGGTAAAAAAATTGCTCATTTGGCAAACTAAATTTCTCTGTCCAGGTTCATTGTACATAATTAACTTTTTTTTGTTTGAAAGAGCACATCAAGATGTAGTGCATTACAGAATCCTTTTTTTCTAATTCTTACTTTTTAAGGCGTGAAAAGGGATCGAAAGTTCAATAACTGAAAAAACAGTAAAAATGGTGGTCTAATTTTATAAATGTTTCTATATATAGTAAAAGCAAAGCTTAATCAAAAAAGAGGCTCCGTACTGCATTGTATTTTGAGGTGTTCTTTCAAACAAAAATAAAATAAAATACATCGAATCAGTATCAACAGAGAAATTTGGTTTGCACGATTAAGAAATAATAAACGCAGAAAAAACGAAAAAGACTTTCTGTTTTCTCTGAAAATAGCTTATTTTTCGAATAGGGGATAACAGAAATCTTCAAAATTTTTTGGAAAAAACGAGGTACAGAGTAAAAATTTTTGATGCTTATGAAAGATCAGATCACGAGCTATCTTTCTATGGATTTTGTCTTAATTTCAACCATTCTGACGAAAAGTGACTTTTTTTAAGGAACTTCAAGTTGAAACAAGCTCGGAACTTTCGAGCAGATTGAAAAAACAATAAATGCTCACATTTTTGCTGAAATAAGATCATCATTGGTTTTCTTATAAATTTTCCATGCACTAAAGGTACGTCAAAAATTCCAGAGGACTTCACAAGTCTTCAAAACTTCATTGGATTTCAAAACCGAAGTCTCAGTTGTTTCCTCCTCGAGTCTACCTTTAAATCATCTCCAGCATTATATAGAAAGGAAAAAAACCTAGAGTAAATAGAGAAAAATCTACGGAATAATTTTTTACTGACCAAATGATTGTTTTTTCAACAATGTACTAATGTAAAACAAAAACAAAAAACGAAAATAATTTTACTTTTATTTCAATTGTGTTTCGATATTTGACTATTTTAGCATGAGAAAGTGTTGACACAAGTGTTCTGATTTTCTTCGATTCCTTAAAAATACAAATAAAAGAAAATATTCGATTTAGCTATTAACTTAGATGGTAGACTTTCTCAACAAGTTATATATATAATTTTACATATTTTCCTTCGTCTAATCTCTACGAAATAACTCAAAACAAAATAATAGATTACGTTTTTTTTAACAGAAAAATATACTTACATTTAAAATAAAAAATCCTATCGCTTTATCAGATATATGAGGTCAAATCAGATTATCATAACCAGTATGACATCGATAAACGAAAACGATTCAGTAATTATTCTTATTATACAGTTTATTTGATAATTTAAAAAAAAACAACTTTTATTTTTTGCCACTTAATTAAATGCAATCAAGTAGTTGTAAAATTTCACCTGTTAGTTTTCTAACAAGACCAATAAAGACTTTTCCTAAACCTTCCACAAACCCAGAAGACACCAGCTTTTTTTCACACCTAATATCAGTTTAATTAGAATCCTTTTCATATCACCGACGGAACCCTTTATAATAAAATAAAATCAAATAGTGTCAACATACCTTTAATAACATTTTTTCCTCATAGAACAATACGAGTCGTTGCTCTAGCTGCTGCTCTTTTTGTCTTACACAGGAAACTCTATAATCTTCATCAGATAATAATGTAGCCAAACTCTTTCCAAGTATATCATTTATTTTTGAAAACATACCAGTAGCGTCACCAACAACTGAATCAAATAATGTTCGCACAACAATTCCTATACCTTTGACAAACTCTAGTTGGACCAAAAACTTATGATTTTATCTTATATATATCATAGAAATAATTATACTACATAAATAATTTATAAAGCTTTTAATTTTTTAAGCATATATAATCAATTATTATAATTTTATTTTTTGATTTTATTAGATGAAATTGCTCTAATCTATATTTGTCTTTGAAAATGATTTTGCCTAACTCCTTTATTTATCAGTGAATAATAATATTATATTCATAACAATCATCAATGAAATAAAACTTCTAAATTAAATTCAGGATCGTCGTTGCTTATCTATATAAAGAAAGTTATTCTAAAAACTTTTAACTTGACACAATTCTTGTATATGTTAGAAAATTTTTCATGACTCATCATTCTCAATTATTGTTAATTAGAAAAGAAGATCGAACATTCCCATTTGTTTGTCAACTCATTTTATTTTATTTTCAATTTGTGGGTTGATTTTATGAGTAAGTTCGCCATTTTTATTTAGTAATATTCTTTTATACTTTTTTCTTCTAGAGAGTATTAATATCTACAGCGAAAACAATAAGAAATTTTAAAAAAAATTATTCATCATATAGCATTGATTATACGATTAAAACAACGAATTTAACTTTGAATTTTACTAACATTTAGAACTATATATTTTAATCTGATATTAAAATTGAAATACAAAAAATGTAGTGAAATACGTTCTTGAATTTAAAAAGAAATAGATTTTTTCTCATTCGTTGTCATCAACGCTTCTATTTATCTAGTTAGAAATAAGAAACTTCCTATCATTCTACAACTTTGCGTCTTTGATCATCTATTGAATAAGCATTAAAAAAAAAATTTTTTAAATGTAGTTTATTCATTTATTTTAGATGCAAATGGAATTATGTGAACAAGTTTCAGATATTATTCAATAAATTATTTATATGATTGATACTAACACGTACGTGTAATACTATACTTAATATTAATATTTTTTTTTTTATTTGATTTTTCTTTTTCGAAGTATTAATATATCAATAAATACAGCAACAAAAGTTGATATATTCATCATCAATTATAATCATGATCTTTCATATACAAGTAAGTTTGTCAATTTAATATTTAAGAAAAACTTCTTTTAAACACATTTCATATAATAACCTCTGTCAAGAAAGTCTTCGTACAAAATATCTGTTCGATTCTCGTGCACTTAAAGGTCATAGAAGAGAATCAAGAGTAATCAGTTAGAATAAAAATTTTGTGTTCTTTTGAAATATATATTCAGAATTTTCTTCTGACTTAAAGTTGATTCATTAAGAACAAATCTTTAATGGAAACTAAAAACAACGTTTGTACAAAATTTTTCATGTAGGACATTTTTCTATTTTGATTAAAACCGCCTCAATTAAATTATAATAAAGTCTTCTTATATACTAGTTTGTAGAACAAAGTTTATCCTAGAAAATGCTCAATTTGCTTCGGTTGATAGATACCATTGCAAACCATTAGAATTTGCTGTATTATAAATACCGAAAAATGTCATCTGATGTAGAGAGGGTGTGAATGTGAAGAGAATCCAAACCACCTACATCCTCGAATAATAAACCCATTAAATTCCTACGACTATAATTGAATATTCTGCGATATATTTATTGAAATACTAACAATTTTCCATTGTTTTGTTTTTTGAACTATGAAAATAAATTTGTTTGTTATAGTTCTAGTTAACTTTGTATGGTAAATCATTGACAAGTCGTGATATCAGAGATAATCAACCAGAAATTGTTCTTCCTCTTACTAAAATATATGAATTCTGCATCTCTTTATAAGAAAAAAGTCAATGAAAAAAGGTTCATCTGAAAAAATTGTCGAATAAAATAAACAAAGAAAAATAGATAAATCTATTATAGATGAGAATTGATCAACGTTTTGGATTTTGAAGATTTATTAAAATTTATTATTATTTAAAACATCTAGAAATCATCATGAATAACTTAAACGAAAATATCTCGAAAGATTAATTTCTTCCGATGACTGAAATCGATCATCTTGGAAATATTGTTGATCTATTTAATGAAAATAATAAATCTATGAAAGAACTTATTGATAATTCATCAATTAGATCAATAAATATTCTATCGATTTCAAATAGAAAATATCAATAGTCGATTAGCAGGACGTGAACAAGATATATCTGATTGTCGACAACCTTTTTTTATTCAAGATAATTGGCAAACTCAATTTCTTGATGCTCTTCATAAACGACAATCAATTAGAATTCATGTTAATTCTTTTTTTTTTTATTGATTATATAAAATATAGGTCAAAGTTATGCATTATATTATCCTATGAATAAACTAGTCAAAGATCGAGATGATTCAAATAGTATTTATGTATATAAAAGACTAAGAAAAGGATTTGTTTATAAAGTTTATGATATTATCATTTACTTTTTTTTTCTTCTATTTTAAAATCAATCTATGAATGTATTTTAGCTAGAGTTCATTATTAATTTGGTCTGCTATTTGGAATTTTTACACTAGATTATCGTAGAAATATGGATGGATATCAAATATTAGTTCCTATTCAAGAATCTATGGAAATAATTCTTCTATTGGCTAGTCATAAACGTTGATGTCAAAGAATTTTAAAAAAATGCTATTTTTGATGAAATTCATTCTATGTCTGATGATATTCGATCTGATCTATGAAAAAAAAACCAAAGTTACTTATTAATTGTCCTATGATCGATCTTTGATCAAGAGTTAATAATAGAAATGAATTATGTCGTTGAATTGAAAATGTTGAAAATCAACGATTTAAATTATTTAAAAGATGAAAATCCAAATCATCCAATTAATTTTAATCAATAGAAAACAAATAATAAGACGAGATCTTCCTAAACATTTTTCATAATCATCTTATGAAACTTTCGAATAAAATTATCGTATGAATATCTTATCAATCAATATAATCTAAGTCTACATTGAGTATTGAATAAAAAACTCCTAAACAGATTTTATTTAAAAAACAATGTAAAATACTCCTATATTAATATTGGTGTCTATCCATAAATAGGATATGCGAGAAAATCTACCAAGAGAATTTCTATCTCTTCATATATACTAACAGAATATGATTTGAGCATGCCGATGAAGGTAACAGCAAATTCGAATTTTTCTCCTAATATTCAACGGTCAGTTTATGTTAATATAGATCAAGAGCATGTGCCTTGTAAACCATCGAGTATGCTATAGAATTCTAATAATCTCGAAAATTTTCATCAAGAAGTTTAACAGACAAATTAAAAAAACGCACACGTTTTTGTCAGATGTCCTTTGAAAAACTGCGCTATTTCTGCTTACAGTCACTTGGCCATTCACGGCAATTCAATTATGACTAAAGGCAAATATGTGATATAGAATGCTAATGCTGTTAAATATTCATTCCGTGGATTCTATCAACCATGAAAACTATTATATAAAATCTCGTTTTATAATTCTAATACCATTTTTTCAGTCTTTTGAAACAATGAACTTTTCATTCATTTTTCTCTGTGCAAAAAATTAAGAGTTTAAAAGAAAAAACTATGTCATATTCTTGCAACTAAAACAAAGTCGACTATATGGAATGAAGCTCTACAGAGAATTTTGCATCTTGTTTGTTGAATATCTCGCAAACATATCAGTCTATCGGATTGAAAATTTAATAACAATCTATCCACTATAGCCCCTAGATATTCGAAGAACTTCATAATGTTTAAAAGTATTTGATGTAACGATTGGTTTTGTTTTAGAGTAAGAGTGATCAAGCTATTTCAAGAATAGTTGCTGAATTTTTATAGATATGTTAACAAATAAAACTAATCTGAGATGTTTATTAACACAATATATTGTTACCATATTGCATAATTGAACGAAATAAATCCAATCATTATTTCCAACTTGTTTCTAATCAGTTCAATAGTTTTATTGTTAATTAAAAAAAATTGAATTATTGATTCGGTTATAACATTTATTAAACGAATTACTTCAAAATGATGTTTATTATCTTGAATAAAAAGCAACATTATTATTAATTATTGATTTTATATTAAGATTAAACGAAAAAAAAATCTTCTATCTTGTTTTCTTTTTTCGGATAATCGATTATTATATGAAAATTTGACTACAAACAAGTCTTCCTAAATATTTTGAAAATTTACAAAGAGATTTAAGAGAAACAAAATATTAAAATCAAATTGAATAATTAAACAAACTTTTAGCAACAATTGAAAAAAGTCGGAAAAAAATCAAAACGAATAAAATATTTAGGAGGATCATCATGCTGGATTAGATAATAAAGATCGAGTAGCTGTTCAAATACTTTTTCATAATCGATATATTCAAGTGGTCTTTTCTACGGCAACACTTCATATGGATTTAATAAAACGTAAAATCAAGGCAAAAAGTTTTAAAACATACTATTTTTGATTCTTCTCCTTAACAGAAGACTTCATTAGATAAAACAATTTCTTATCAGAATAAGTACTTGTCAAAGTCTTTGGAAAAGCAAGACTTTTCTAACCGATCTTCGAGATTCTATTTAAAATATTTTGCAAACAAATTTATCTAGGAGAGAAAACATCTCGAAAGAAAAAAAGATACTCACCAGCTGTTGTCAGAGGATTGTACTCGTTCTACGAAAAGCTTTTAGTTCTAAAACAATAGCAAACAGCTCTTTAGAGCTAGCATACAACGATTATCATTTTATTCGAAAATCTTCTCTATATCAGATAAACTTGTTTGCAAAATATTTTAAATAGAATCCTGAAGATCAGTTAGAAAAGTCTTACTTTTCCAAAGACTTTGAATAAGTATCTATCCTTATAAGAAGCATTTCCAGATAGTCAAATATTTTCTCCAATTTGTTCTATGTATTACCGTCAAAATCAAAAATGTTTCGTTTCGAAACCTTTTGTCCTTATATTATAGAATATTAATTATTAAAAATTTCTTCTAGCTTTGCCAGTTCATATGCCAACAAAAATTGTTGCTTTTCTTAAAGATCCATTTTAGGCAATTTTTCAAAAACAATGATGTTTTATCTATCTACAAAGATTCACACGCAGAAGCATATCACAAATTTCATAATAAATTACTTAAAGAATTCGACATTTGTATTGAATCATCGGACCAAGTAGAACAACAACAAGAATGGCAACGTTACAAAAAAACAAACAGAACTCATTATACATTATCGATTTGAAAGTGGACTGATAAAAACATTCAGGCATGAATTTAGAAAATTATGAGAGGAACATTTTTACTATGAAAACTCAACATTGAACAATGTTCGTCTCATACTAGAAACTCGAACCAACGAAACATTGGATCATTTATTGGTACTGAAGAAATCCTCTCGTGACCTACTAACCAATAATGAATGATACGAGCGAACCGACAACAGCATGTGAAAGGTAATGACATGACATTCTTAGTTTTTATTGTGAATTTTTCATTGTACATATTCCGATTGATAAAATGGAATCCTAAATCTGTATACCATACGATCTCATCATACCTCCTTCTTTTTGTAGACTTACATGTTATTTTAACTCTTCAAATGTTCTAGATATGAAACATTATGCGATAAATATAACTCAAACACAACAAATTTTTCCTAAATACATTAGACGCTCAACAAAATAATCAAAAGAGAAAACGCTCAGAAAACAACGTCAACCACATGCAAGCGCGATTTCAATCATCATCATCATGAATTTGTTATCCATGTAAAAGGTATCCAGATAAACAGATGTAATCGAAAATGTTCTCTCCTTCATGTATTTATTTTAGATCAAAGTTTCCACTCACACCCATAGATGAATAGAAATACTTGATATTTGTTCAAAACATTTTTGCTTAGAATAGATATTGATTTCTATATAGTCGTTCATGATTATATGTTAAAGTTGAACATCTTTATGAATTACACGTCTACCTAGATATAATATAAAGATACCACTTGATGATCGTTCGTCAAGGCAGAGATAACTGTTGTCGTGGTACGGTGTACATTCTAATTACATACCCATACCCACATCCTCCACATGTTGTCAAAAAATTTCTTTCGTACAACAGTATAGATGATGTTTTAATTTGATTCTTAATTGTAATCGAATTAAAATATCTTAAATCATTCCTATGAAGTTCCTTGAGCAAGGACGAAATCGGTTCTGGTATGCTCTTCTGCGTAGTAGTAGTAGTAGCTCTTTTTGATATTCATCGCTGACTTGGTCGTATTCTTCGACGAATTTCACAGTATGGAGCTTCCTGAAGCAGATGAAGAAAATTGTTTAAAAAACCAGACGAAATCAAGGAAAAGTAATCAGAACATGTTTTGCTGAGAATCGAGAGTCGGGAATAGCGGCTTGAACTTTTTTTATTGCACGTAAAAATCGCTTATTAGTACTACTTAAGACTTTTATTATTGGTTAGAGGCACCGACTACTATTCAAGAGCAAGATTCGATCATTTCACGTTTATCCAAATACAAAAATCCATTAGATAAACTTCCTCACTGACCGCGCTTACTTACAATCCTGAGTGTTGCAACCGGCATGAGTCAACGTAGAGTTTTCATCTTGTATATGAGTGATACTTATCTCTGAATTATTACAAAAATCACTCAAGACTTCGGTTTCACCACTCAGTAGCCTTTCTGACACGTTATTATCAATAGATATTGATGAATATCATAAGAAAGGTAGTCCTATCACCATATCTGATTCTAAAAATCGTGAGAAATCTGCCTTTTGATGCTCTTTTAGTTTGCTGACAGAGATTTGGATGTCCACAACGGCTTGACAGTTTTTCTGGCATGCTGGCTTTCATTTTCGGCATGGCTTGTGATTTGCACAATACAGTTTTCTAAAGAGAACAGTAAGTAATCCGTACTTTAACTGACTTATAGACTAGATCAAAGCTATTCTTCGCCAATTCTTAGTCATGCAGAGTCTAGTGTTAAAACTTGTCGGAAGCACATTATTTTTTGCTCATCTCATAAGATTGTCTGACAACAAAGATCGAATGATTCACTTTACTCCACTCTTAGACACGTGTTGATAGCAGAGTGGAAACTTATGAAGCTTTCCGCTAGACCTGTAACGGAGGGACGTAATATAAATAATGCAAATGATAAAATATAAGAAGTATATTTCGATGAATATTGACTAAATATAAACAGCCTAATCCATGTTTTTCCATAGAAATTGTCATGAATACCAGTAAAAGTAGTTTGATATTCAAAAATAAACACTTCTATATTCAATTTTGGCAAGAAAATGATGCACAAATAAGCAAAAAATTTTTAAAATTCTAGACCGGCTGGTAGGAAATCGTAGACGGAGCTTGGCCTATTTTCTACTGTTACCGATTACAACACGGACAGTCCTCAGTTATCGCCGTGATCATGGGAAATTCCCGATGGCACGCGAGAAGTTCCCACTAGTATATGAGGAATTCCCAGTGGTGATGGGAAATTCGCGCCTGTGAATGGGAGATTCTCACCTGTACATGGAGAATTCCCAAAGATAGAGGGAAATTCACCCTAGTAAGTGAGAAATTCATCCTACTGAGTGGGAAATTCACCCTAGTAAGCCAGAGACTCGCCCTACTAAGTGGGAAACTCACCCTCGGGACTGGAAAATTCCCAGTCACTGCCTGCTACATATAAAAACACAAGCGCGCCGGTGTTCTTCTCATATCAATCCAATATTCTCATACTACAGGAGTAGAACAACTACACGACATACAACTTCCATACTTACTTATTTTCATTTACATTCTCACTTCAAGCTCGAAAAGCATCAACCGACAATGCAGAAGAACAGGCAGATGGTTTGTTTGTTCCTTTTATCGGCGATGACAGCAATAATCAACATGCCACAGGCACGCGCGGATCAACATACATACAGTACTTTCTACCAAAAACAAAACACGTGCCTCTTATACCACATACACCACAGTATTCGAATAGAACTCTCAAGCTATAAAGCATTCATATCTCATCTCATTCCCATCTATATCAGTACCTGTAAAAATTGCCTTCAAAATAAGCAAAATGTTTGAATAGAAGATTGGTTGGCATTATTCGCTTGATGCCTGTTCGTACATAATAAAATTAACTGCAAATCTTTCGTTCGAACGGAATAAAATATTTCAATAGAACCCTGATACTGCACGAAGCGTTTATTTCGTATCTAATTTTCATCGATATTACTACCTCTACAAGTTGGTTTCAAAGTGCTCAAAATGTTTGAATAAAATGTTGTTATGATCTATTCATTTGTTATCTGTTCGTAGAGAACATAATCAATTTCAAATCTTTAATTCCAATGGAACAAAATATTTCAATAGAACCCTGCCGATACAAAGCGTTTATTTCCCATATGATTGCTATCGATATCACTACCACTAGCAGTGGGCTTCAAAGTGAGCAAAATGTTTGAATAGAATATTGGTTTGTATTATTCACTTGCTAGCTGCTCGTATATGATAAAATCAACTCCAAATCTTTACTTCCAATGGAATAAAATATTTCACTAGAACCGTAAAGGTGCAAAACGTTTATTTCCCATATGATTCCCATCGATAGCACTACCACTAGCAGTGGGCTTCAAAGTGAGCAAAATGTTTGAATAGAATATTGGTTTGTATTATTCACTTGGTAGCTGCTCGTAGATGATAAAATCAACTCCAAATCTTTGGTTCCAATGGAATAAAATATTTCACTAGAACCATAAAGGTGCAAAACGTTTATTTCCCATATGATTCCCAACGATATCATTACTACTACCAGTGGGCTTCAAAGTGAGCAAAATATTTGAATAGAATATTGGTTTGCATTATTTACTTGATGTCTGTTTGTAGATGACAAAATCAATTCCAAATTTTTAGTTCCAATGGAATAAAATGTTTCAATAGAACTATAAAGGTACAATGCGTTTAGTTGCCATCTGATTCCCATCAATATCATTACCTTCAAGGGTTCCCTTCAAAGTGAGCAAAATCTTTGACTAAAATGTTTATATGACGGATTTATTTGCTGTCTGTTTGTAGAGAACAAAATCAACTCCAAATCTTTGGTTCCAATGAAAGAAAATATATCAATAGAACCCTGATGATACAAAGTGTTTATTTCCCATCGGACTCCTACCAATATCACTACCTCTAGCATTGGCTTCAAAGTGAGCAAAATCTTTGAATAGAATGTTTATATAACCTATTCATTTATTGTCTGTTCGTAAAGAACAAATTCAACTGCAAATTTTGGCTCCAATGGAACAAAATATTTCAATAGAACTGTAAAGGTACAAAGCATTTATTTCCCATCTGATTTCCATCGATATCATTACCTCTAACAGTTAGATTCAAGAAGAGCAAAATATTTGAACAAAATGTTGCTATGACCTACTCATTTCTTGTCTACTTGTAGAAAAAAAAATTAATTCCAAATCTTTGGTTCGAATCGAGCAAAACATTTGAATGAAAAATATTGTTATGACCCATTCACATGTTGTCTATTTGTAGCTAACAAAATCAACTCGAAATCTTTCGTTCAAATCGAACAAAATATTTGATCACAGTTTTTGTTTGAATTATTCATTTGTTGGTTCTTCGTAGATAACAAAACTATCTCCAATTCTTTGATTAGACTGACGCAAAATATTTGAATACAACTCTCCACCTATAAAGCGTTCATTTCCCACCTGGTTTTCATCTATATTAGTGCCTCTAAATGTTTGCTACAAAGTGGGGAAAATGTTTGAATAGAATGTTGGTCTAAGTAATTCATTTGTTGCCTATTCATAAATAACAAAATCAACTCAAAATCTATGGTTCCAATCGAGCAAGATATTTGAATAAAACGCTCCTATGAACTATTCATCTCTTGTCTCTTCATAGATAACACAATCAACTTCGAATATTCCGTTCGTATTGAGCAAAATACTTAAAAAGAATGTTCCTATGAACTATTCATTTGTTCTCTATTCCTAGATGGCAAAATCAAGTTGAAACTTTTCGTTCAAATGGAACAAAATAGTTGAATGGAATACTGGTTCGAATTATTCATGGCTTATTTGTCCGTAGACCACAGGATCAACTCCAAATCTTTGGTTCGACTGAATCAAAATATCTGAATAAAATCCTAGACCTACATAGTGTACATTTCTCATCTGATTTTCAGCTATAACAGTACCGCTAGAAGTTAGCTTCAAGGTAAACACAATGTTTGAATAGAATGTTGGTTTGCATTATTCACTTGTTGTTTCTTCCTAAATACGAAAAACAACTTGAAAACTTTAGCTCCAATGCAGTAAACTATTTGAATAGAATATTTCTAAAAATTATTCATTTGTCGACTGTTCCTAGATAACAAAAAACAACTTTAAATCGTTGGTTCGAATCGAACAAAATATTTGAATAAAATGTTCCTATGAACTATTCCTTCGTTCACCGTGCGTAGATAACAAAACCAACACGAAATCATGCGTTCCAATACAGGGAAATATTGGAATACAATGTTGGTTTGAATTATTCATTCCTTGTTTGTTCGTGGATATCAAAATCAACTTCAAATTTTTCATACTAATCAAGCAAAATATTTGAATAGAATGCTAATATGAATTATTCATTTGCCGTCAATTCGTAGATAACAAAAACAATTCCAAATTCATGATTCGAACAGAGCAAAATACTTGAATGAAATATTTCTACCGCCTATTCACGTGTCGTCTGTTCGTTGGTAAGATAACCAATTACAAACCTTTCGCTTGAATGAAAGAAAATATTTAAACACGACTCTGGTTTGAATTATTCAATAGTTGTATGTTCATAAATAGCGAAATTCTCTTCAAATCAGTGATTCGCATGTCCAGAAATATTTGGATAAAACCGTAAACCTACAAAACGTTCATTTACCATCTGATTTCCATCTACATTACTACCATCAGAACCTGCCTTCAAAGTGATCGATATTTTTGAATAGAATATTGGTTTGAACTATTAATCTCTTCTCTGTTCGTAAATAACAATATTAATTCTAAATGTTTCATTGGAATCGAGCTAAATATATGAATAAAAAGTTGGTAGAAACTGTTCGTCTTTTTATCTGTTCGTAGGTAACAAAATCAACTCCAAATCTTTGGTACGAATGCAGCAAAATATTAGAATAGAATGCTCCTATGACCTGCTCATTTATTGTCCGTTTGTAGATAACAAAATCAACTCAAAATTTTTGTTCTAATGGAACACAAAATTTGAATAAAATATTGGTTTGATTTATTCATTTGTTGTTTGTTCCTAGAAAGCAGAATCCACTCGCAATCTTTTGTACGAATAAAGCAACATTTCTCAATAGAATGTTCCTATAAACTATTCATTTGTCGTCTATTCGTAAATAATTAAATCAACTTCATGTCATCGGTTCGAATCGAGCAAAATATGTGAATAAACTGTTCGTATGATCTGTTCTTTTCTTCTCTCTCCCTACGTAATAAGACTAACTCAAAATCTTTAATTCGAATAGAACAAAATATTGAAATAGAATCTTGGTTTGAATCAATCATTTGTTCTTTGTAAAAAGACAACTAAATTAGCTCCCAATCTTTGGCTCACATGCCGCAAAATCTCTGCATAAAATGTTTCTATAAACACTTCATTTGTTGTCTGTCCATAGATAACAAAATTAACTCCAAATCTTTGGTTCGAAAGTAACAAAATCTTTGAATGCAATGTTCCTATGAACTATTCGTTTGTTCTGCCTTCGTTGGTAACAACACCAACTGGCAGTCTTGTATTTGATTGAGACAAAATGTTTGAATAGTATGTTGGTTTGAATTATTCATTTGTTGTCTGCTCGTAGAGAACAAAATTAACGTCGAATTCTTCGCTCCAAACGAGCAAAATGTTTGAAAAGAATGTTAATATGAACTATTCATTTTTCATCTGTTCACGACTAACTGAAGAAAACTCCATATCATTGCTTTGACGCGACCTAGATATTTGGCAAAAATGTTGATAAGAAATATTGATAAGTCGTCTGTTCGTAGATGACAAAATTAGCTGCATATTTCTGCTTTGCACAGAAAAAGATATGAGATTAGAACATTGGTATAAAGTATTCCATTGCTGTTTGTTCGTAGATAACAGCTTAAACTAAAAATCTTTCGTTCGAATCGAGCATAATATTTCAATAGGACCGTGACGATACAAAGTATCCGTTTCCGATCTGATTCTCCTCTATATGACTATCTCTCGAAGTTGGGCTCCAAGTAAACAAAATGTTTGAAATGAATAATGGTCCATATTATTCATTCGTTGCCTATTTGCACATAACAAACTCAACTCTAAATCTGTGGTTCCTATGAAGCAAAATATCTCAATCGAACATTCCTATCAACTATTCATTTCTTATCTGTTCGCACATAACAAAATGAACTCGAAACGTTCCATTCGAATCAAGATAAACGTTTGAATAAAATAATCCTATGAACTAATCATTTCTTATCTATGCACAGATGATAAAAAAAAACTGGAAGTCTCTGGATTGAACGTCGTAAAATATTTGAATAGAATATTGGTTTGAATTATTCTTTCCTGCTCTCTTCGTGAATAACAAAATCA